>MU389469.1:0-81332 GCA_022578775.1 Xylaria venustula
ACCCCCCCCCCCCCCCCCTCCCCCCCCCCCCCGCCCCCCCCCCCCCCCCCCCCCCCCCCCCCCCCCCCCCCCCCCCCCCCCCCCCCCCCCCTCTATGCAGAGAACAAGCTGGGATGATGCGCTGCAACCACAAGCGTACAATCATCGTCAGGGTTCTTCGCCTCCAGAGATACGTTTATATACATCATTGTTTGGTCGAGCATCGCACTGCAATCGCGCCATTACGACAGCGGTAGTTTCGGAATGAGAGGCGGCGTGGCAGCGGTTGAGAAAGGGGAGGATGGATGCAAAGCTCCGTGGTGGACGCTCCGTGTCCAAATTAGAGGTTTCATGGCCCTGTTATGCTGGGCTCCTGGCCAAGGTCGTCGTCGCATGGCTGGCTCTGGGCGATAGGGTGTCTCCACCGCCATGGTCGGAGCGCGTTCGCTGCTGATGCGCCGCGTGGAGGCCCAGAAATCGCACCAATAGAGCCCCGGCCGTCTGGGTCGACTGTACGATGCTTACGGCAACACGGGATCTACATCCGAAGCCAAAGACTTCCGGGATAAAACAGAACAAAGCACGGAGAGAAGAGGGCGAACATGTCCAAGGCTGACGACATTTCCCATGCCCGGAACTCCACATTCAATTAATAGTAGTGTGTGTGCGCGTGTCCGTGTAGCCCGAGATCGAAGAACGGCTCCATTCGCAGAGCAGCACACAGCTTTCTGTAAAAAGGCGGCAACCCCGCGGCCCATCTTTATCGTCATCAACCATCAACCATTCAATCATGAGGCGTGAGATATGCTTCATACCAAATTCCTCCTCACTTGATTGATGAATGATGAGAAGAGAAGGCAGTTTCTCCATGCAGTCGACACCAGCCTGCGATGCTCTTTAACACTATGTCGTCATATGACGTGCGAATATGCTGCACGTTGCCGGATGTCTGCGACCGTGTATGGTCGGCCAACCATGAATCATCGTCAACTCCTCTCTACTGGGGGATTGTGACAAGGACAAGAGGAGAAGTTGCAATCAGCTATGATACATGGCGATAAGTCCCAGCTTCGAACAATATTAGCTAGTAGTCTGTCCACAACTAGACTTTGGCTTGCTTGTCACGACTCACTTCGCGACCTATCTATGTCTAGGTCAGAAGCCAAGTTTAAAGTAAGTACCTTATATCTGACCTGAGTATCTCTGCTGCATGCTGTCGTTTGTTTCACACGCCTGTTTAGGCACCCGACTTGGAATAAAACATGTCTCTGAGCCTTCAAGCCTGAAATTAAAATAAAATGAAAAATTAGCATGACGGAAATATCATGACGTGGTCACGCCTGAGGAATGTATCTCACATTGTCTGAATTGAATGTTCTCCTTTGCAAAATCCACTCGATAAAAACATCTTCTCTCAAGTGCGCATACCTACCTAGGTACATACTTATATGAGGTATCCTCCAGCGACCACTCAATTGAACATTAGATGCGAGATCTAGTTCTCACACTGAGGGTACCTGGCCTTCAAGTACCAAGACAGCTATATGCAGGCGATCAGGTACTTAAACATGGCACGCGGCCAAGTACCCACCCCACCATGACGTATAGACTACGTCTGGACGCATGCATGTGTTACCTGCCAACATCTCAGCAAGAGGCAGGAAGCGCAAACAGAGGCCCGTTCTAAGGAAGGTACCTACCTAAGTGTAGGTCTGTATTAGAAGGAACAGAGCATCAGCAGCTAGCTCTTTTAGCTCTCTTCAGGTTCCGCGATATTCGGCTCACTCAACCACATCTATCTCATTCTGTCTTCACGCCATCGAGAGCTTATCCACCACCACCACCACAACAGAAGCACCGAGAAAAGCAGAGGCATCATCAAACACCAAGCCAGCCAACAATATGTCCATCCCGACCTCAACCTCCGTCGTCGAGTCCGCCGTCATCAAGGCACCTCTGAGCCATGTGTGGCACCACATCAAGCGTACGTTGGATCCTTCAACCAGTATCAGACCATGTCACGATAAGATATCACGACACTTTTCATCACGTTACCATGCCGCATCCCTTTTTTCATCCATATGTCTGTGCGAATGAAGCTAACCGCCGTCGGTCGTCTCCAGTCCAGAACTTCAGTGACTTCTGGTCCGCCCTCAAGTCCAGCGAGTTCGTCAAGGGCACTAACGATGAAGCCGATGTCGTCCACTGGACTTTCAAGGATGGCACCGAGCTGGACGTGAAGCAGGAAGAGCATAGCGTACGCCCCCATCCTCATCCATGCTGTATACTTCAACACTAAACAAACCCACAGACCATCAACCACTACATCACGTACAGCGTTATCACCGCAAAGCCCGATCTCACCTACACTTCGGTGTACTCCAGAATTCGCCTCTACCCCATTACTTCCGGAGAGCTGGAGGGCTCTACTTACATTGAGTGGTCTGGCAATTTCTCCAGCGATGCCGATGCCGGTATGTTGTCTCGCCTTTTCACCATTTTTCTCTTATAGAGTAGAGCTTCCTTACACTAACCGCACAACAGGCGTGATTGAAGATGCCAAGTTCAAGCGTCGCGATGCGCTCGCTGACTTGGCCAAGGTAGCGACCAAGAAATAAGGAGCTCAATCATCTTCGACGTCAACGGGGGACGATTGGAAATAGGGCCGGAAAAACTCAAATCGCACCGGAAATCGGTTTCAGAAGAAAATATGTATTTTTAACGTTGAGGCTCGTAAGTAGGAGGTTTCTGTAATTGGAACTGTCTCTGTATGCCACGTCTTAGCTGTCTAGTTGTGACTCTGCTGCCAAATACGCAGTAAGTGATTGCAAATGCATCATATCTCGGTTTCTCGTGAGCGCAGAAGTTTGTGCAGATGAAGTTTACCTGGCGACAACGATCTCAGCACGAGTTCGACTAAATAGGTACTCTCATGATTATTTATATATTATAAGGCACTTAAAGTCCGATCCAATGTCCAATGCCTGTCGATGATGACCGGCATGAGTTTGTGGAGAAACCCCAGAGTCCCCAGTCCCTGGAAGTGGGAATTGGAAGACCCACCAAGGACGATTCTGATATGGGTGGCATCCGTAACAAGCTCGCGTGGTCACCTTCTTCTGGCGAACGGGTCGGAGGAAGATGAAACAAGAGATAACGGAAATTGGCATGGAAGAATTGTGAAGTACATGGATCCTCAATCTATCTAGACAGTATTACTGCGAGTCAAGGATGAGTATTTTGAGGTAGAAATCTAGGTCACAGAAATGCGGCGACGGCAGATCGGGGTTTGAAAATCATGAAAAGGAGACTACAATGGACATTGGCAATTAGAGAAATCTGTGCGAACGGTTCTTCCAGTAAGAAGAAATAACTGTGTGGCCATATTGGTTCACCTTTTTCCACGCTTCAAATTATTGACGATGAGATTCAGACATGTCTATCGTCTTGAAGAGAAGATGACGACGCCCGTTCCTCACAATCAATACATCATAGCGAAGCCTTCAATCTTGTTCAGAATATTCTGAAACAAAACCAGCTCGTGTCACGGCGACCCAAAAATGGAAATTGCCCTTTCGCCTAATACAGCCCAAGAATTACTCGAATCGGTAATTAAGTAACACGAGTTTGTATCCCACATAATACTATGACCGGCCGAAAATTGCATTTGTTCTAGTCTGGTCTACTGCGGCAGTCGAGGCAGCCGATTCCATATTTCTCTGAGGGGAAGTCCCGAGACTGAAAATGAAAGTAGACGAGCCGAAACGAAACGAAACGAAACAGAGCTGTGCCATGGTCCTGGAAACCGGCACGTGAGTGAGCCCTCGCTCTGTGGTGAAAATTTGATGTCATCCCTTGATGCCGGTGTAGGAGTCGCCACCTCTCCGTAGGCAAGGGAGAGACAGACCAAAACTTGGCGTGGTCGGGCCTTACAGTCCATGAAGATGGATGACATCTATCCATCGTTCGCCCTGGTCTGGGGCTGAACAAGTGCGATGACAGCATATCGTACATGAATCTACATATTTCTATACGATGCAAGATGAGGGAAGCCAAACGCTGCCTTACGATCGCTGGACGAATAGATCGAGGACACGAGATTCTGACAATGTGGATTTTCTATTTTCTCATGCCCATGTTTCAGTATGGTCCACGAACGAGCCAGAGCACTATCGACCACAGGGCTTGTATTAATTAAACTCTCAGTGTCAAGCTCGCGTACCACCGAGAAAACAATCACGTCTAATCTTATGTGCCGCCCAGCTGGTAACACCGAGTATTGCTCCTCAAGAAATATCAAATACGGTAGATCAATAAGAACGATGAAACAATACAGTAGTATAGAGATAATCATGCCTAATTTCTTGTTTCGAAGTATATAAACATCATATGGGCAAGCCCAACTGGTCTCCCTTGCTTCCGAAGCATCGCCGACGATTACGTGCTGCTAGGCCGAGTGACTACAAGACTGCGCATGACCAGTTCAGCTCAGCTCGGAAATTCTTAACTTGATTTTTATTCATTCATTCGTTTTACTCATTAATAAATCGACCAAGGCAGCTGGCTTGCCTTTCAGTTCTCCGTCCGTTAAATAATCCAGTCTCTCTATCTATCTGTTTACAGTATCATCACTGTAGAGTCGTACCGAGATCTATATACAAAAAATCCACTCGAACTCCATTATACCCACCATAATCGGCGCTTCATACCCAGACGAAACTATGAGTTCCTCAAGCAGCACAGACAGCAAGGATACCCAGGAGAGGAAACAGGACGAGAGTAAGTCAACAGGAAATCCTTCGAGCTAGATAATGCCAGGAAGAACTATTTCATTAACGACAAAATCAAGCCAAAGAATCCGTCCCCGATCCACCCCCTGCCGCGCCACAACAAGAGTGCTTCCTGGACGGCTACGAACACCAATACGAGCTCCTCATCGGAGTCCAACACAGCGTGCCTCGTCCGCGCCGGATGTGGGATGGTCCGCTGGCGACGCATAACATCTGCGACGAATGCTGGCGTCGCCTTGGGCACCCTGTTACCGACTAGGCTGTAACCACTTGTTCTTGAATGAATCTCTTACAAGTACTGTTATAAGGGCTGAAGATGCCGATTTTGGATCAACACAAACAACACTCGTTTTCTGGATTGGGTCGAATGGGGCGTTGATGATTTTGATGAAGGGGATGTGTAGTAGTGTAGTGTAGTGTGTGAAAGGGCTGGTTCCCTTCTTCTGAGTTGATTCTTGTAAATGGGAATATGAATGGTATACTTTGGAAGAATCCTACAAAAGCAACAGGTTTATTGCCCATATTTGTGAAATGAACTGCATCTTTGTGCCAATGAGGCGTGAAACGTAGTGCTTGTCGTCTTGTTCTATGTTAGTCCCCATGTCCCCTGGCCAAGATTCCATGATAGTCATGATCATGATTCATAACACGACGCGTAGCATTGCATTTTTTATAAAAGTGACTCTGTACTTGTGTTAATAGAATGTAATCTCAGTACTTATTTAACTACATCTTCACCTACCTCTTGCTTAACAGAAGAGGCTTTGAGGTCTTGGGGCTTCGCGTTTATACACTTTGGTAAATAAAAATCAAATGAGCTGCGCGCATAAGACGAAAAAAGAAACTTGATTTTTTTTCTCTCTAAATGTTCGATTTGAATGTTTAAAGTCACATAAGATATAACCACAGTATGGGTGCACGTATATAGCATCGCTGGAGCCGTACAAGACATAGTGTACGGTATATACTTGAAGCTGGTAGGAAGTCCCTAATACAGGTAACTAAGAGTCTTATTCAATTTCGAGCTTTTTTTAGAGTTGATGAAGTACCTAAGGTAAGTAGATGCCTATGCCCTATTATTGCAAATACTGCGATCGGAAATGTTAGAAGTAGGTAGGTAGATGCCTATATTCACTTTCGTGTCGAGATATTTACCTGGCTGAAACATGCTGACGTACGGATATTATTGCTAGCGTCCACACTATTAAGCCGACCTGGAATGGTCAACCAATTAAGCATGCCCCAGGGTTGGGGCACTTGTTCCCACCCCTGCCAACAGCTTAATCACCCCATATTACCTTATTTGGCCAGTGACCTTCACCACTAAATCCCACTGAATCCCACTGAATCCCACTCCATCACCCGGACAACCAGGCCAACGTTACGGCGCAGATAAACATGACACAATTTACCAGCTCACACCTGTCGCATCCGTCTAATGATTGAAGCATCATATTAATGCTCCCTCCTATAATCCCGAGCACACCATCCACAACTCCAAATATCCGAATCTAACGGCGAACTGCAGGTGAAGAGTTGATCTCGACCCTAGATTAATGAATTTTTTCGTTTCATCTTTAACACGAGCGCCGGATACAGTAGTATTCGAATAGTCTCTTATCTCAGAGCCTACGCGAGCCCGATTAACGTCTGGACCAGCGACAATAGCGTCCCACAGAGATTGTGCCGTTACGAGGTTTCTTTTCTTTTTCACAGTACATCTCTTACTTTCCGACCTGGAATACGACTTTCGACGATATCATCTTCTACTGTGCAGCATTGATAGAGAGGCAGATAGGATAGGATGCCTTCTGCCACGGAGGGTCCGACAGTGGCACTGTCATGTACGTACTCATCCCATCACAATTGCCTCATCACATGCTCTGCTCTCGGCAGGCGAGATAGCTAACATTACCTGTCGCATAGTCGCCAACAATTTCTGGGGCAAAGATGACGCCGGTGTAGGTCCTTTACTCGATCGCATGGCCTCGGCCAAACAAACAAGCGATGAACTACGGTCATTCTACAATGGTGAGTGATCCTCCAACCTTTTTATGTATTGTCTTTTTCGAGTCTCGCCCAATTCCTTCGTCTATACTCTGCTGCTGCTAACTAGAGATGGGCCGGTACCAGCACGCGCATCCCTCGAAGACGACTATGCTCGCAAACTTCTATCTCTGTCACGAAAGTCCCTGGGGTCACACGAGATGGGATCGTTAAAAGAATCGCTCGACACCGTCCGAGGCGAGATAGAGTCCATGGCAAAGCAGCACGCCTACATCGCTGCGCAGATGAAGTCAGAGCTCGAAGAGCCGTTGGCTGCCTTCGCCGGTGGTATGAAGGAGCGTCGCAAGATCATACAGAACACAGTCGAGAAGATCCTCAAAGTCAAGATACAGCAGACGCATACGGTAAACAAGGTGCGAATGACATGGGTCGAGAGGGAGAGAAACGTATGCTGACGAGAGAATCGACAATATTGCAGACACGCGATCGCTACGAGCAGGACTGCCTTCGCATCAAGGGCTACCTGGCCCAGGGACACATGGTCATGGGCCAGGAGGAGCGCAAGAATAAAGCCAAGCTAGAAAAGACACAGATCAGCCTCGCCAGCACCAATGCCGAGTACGAACAGGCGGTCAAGGCCCTCGAGGACACGACGGCACGCTGGAACCGCGAGTGGAAGGCCGCTGCCGACAAGTTCCAGGATCTCGAGGAGGAGCGACTGGACTTCTCCAAGAGCAGTCTGTGGACCTTTGCCAATCTCGCATCTACTGTCTGTGTCAGCGACGACTCCTCCTGCGAGAAGATCCGCATGTCTCTTGAGAAGATGGACGTCGAGGACGACATCATCAACTTCATCAATGAGAAGGGCACCGGCCAGGAGATTCCCGACCCGCCCAAATACATCAACTTCTGCCGCGGCGATATAGACGACCATCCTCCGGAGGAGGACGAGGAGGACAACTATTCCGTCGCCCAGTTCCCGCGCAGCATCAACCCAGCATTTCGGACATCCTCGCCGCAGCCCTCGACCTTCGAATCTCACCACGACCCTGATTCTGCCCTGGCTCGAGATCTAGGCCACCAGGGACCAGTTGCGCCCTTGCAGCCAGAACCCAATGCGAATGTTCCGTCGCCAAATGGTCATGCTGCTCCAGCTATGCCTCCGCAGAATAACTATCCTCCTGCAGTGCCGCATCAAAGTAGCCGTCCCCAGGGTATGCCTCGTCAGAACAGCTACCCTCACGCTGCTCCTCTACAGATCAATCATCCTTCTGCTATGGTTCATCAAAGTCAGAACAGCCATTCATCTGCCATGGCCCATCCGAATCAGCATGGCCATCCTTCTGCCATGCCTCATCAAAACCAGAGTAGCCATCCGCCTGCTTCAAGCCATCAGAGAGAGAGTAGCTATCCTTCTGCTCTATCACATCAGAATCAGATAACACACCAGAGTGCCCAACCCCCAGCCATGCTCCCCCAAGACCCGTACAGCAGCCAGGAGCGGCGTAGCTTAGACCGGAGCGGTGGTCACTCTGCGCAGCAATATGATCCTTCTCAGTTCTCGGCGGTGCCTCACGACCCGTATCCCATGGACGGTATGACGATGCTTTGTCGCACGGACGGTACGAACTCAGTAACAAACCATAAAGCGCCGTCACGCTTCGAAAGCATGAGGCCAACTGTTTCGAGTCCTAGTGTAACCTCTCGCGCAGAAGCTTTCGAGTCTGTGAAGAGCTCGGATGTGCCGGCACGGCTTGAAACTACGAGCCAGCCGACAATTTCCAATGCCGTATCACGATTTGGCACAACGAAGTCGCCCGCGACAACTTCGAATGCACCCCCGCGTCTTGACGGACTGAACAGTGCGACCAGCTCTAACCTATCAGGCATGAACTCAGCCACTAGTTCAAATATTTCGGCACCAGATGACAACAGCGATTACTCGAACCCGACGTCGCTCTCTAGTCAAGAGCCTCCAAGTGGCAAGGTATCTCCAGTCAAGCCGGAGCCCGTTGTCGCGGAGCCGGAGAAGCGTATGACGAAAAAGAAGAGCGGCTTTTTCCAGAATCATAGCCCGTTCCGCAGGAAGAGCACCAAGGATATATCCAAGGATGTTCGGCCTGTGAGGAGCACGTGGGGTCCGGTGGCATCGCAGGAACCGGCTGCAGTCCGTCGTCCCCAGGTGAATCCACCAGAGCCCAAGAATACTTTGCTCAAGGAGAGGACTGCTAGCCCTGACCCGATCGACGCCAATGCAACCCTCGCATTGAACGTGGGACAGAACGTTTTCCCGGTTGCCAATACAGATAAGCGTAAGCAGTCTGTCGATCAAGGGGCGCAACCTGCAGAAGAAGACTTGGACCCTATAGCCCTGGCACTGGCCGAGCTGAAAGGGTCGGTGGACCACAAGCAGTCGACGAGTCGAATCTCTGCCGACCGGTATCATGGCATCTCTACACCAATCCCGGATCGAACACATGAGCGCACGCAAAGTCAGACTCAGGAACCCCAGAGACCAGTCGAAAGACCTGTTGAGAAACCTGTCGAGAGACCTGCGGAGCGAACACAAGAGCGCACCCCATTGTTCAGTCGTCCTGTACCGGCACCTAGAGCCAGCACTGACGCAGGCTCTGTGAGAGGGACACCGCCTCCATCCTATGACACACCCGTGCAAAGACTAGGTGTACCGCCACCCGCTGTCACATCCAAAGCCATGCAGGAGTCATCCAGGAAGTACACAGGACAAACAAGACAGATGCTATCACAAAGTCGGCCGGGATCAGTATACAACAGCGCCCCATCTCGTCCAGCTACAAGACAGGCCGATGTGCCTAGAGCCGCATCGCCAGCACCACCCCGAAGCGCCTCCCCTCGACCCGGAACTCGGGCAGCAGAGACAAGACCGGAGACACGGTCTGGCACTCGGGGCGATATAAGACCAGAGACAGCACGCCCTGTAACCCGAGGAGAGACGCGGCCCGAAACACGCCAAGAAACACGACCAGAAACAAGACAAGCGCAACGATCCGCCTCGCCCAATCCATACGCCAGCAGCCAGCATGGAGGCTCACCCCAACCAACCCACACACCCACGCGCGGCTCAATGGATCAGAGCTACTACCAAGCGAACTCTCCAGGTGGCGGGATCCACTCCCGAACAGCATCCCCATCGCCATTCCGCGCTGCAGCGGACTACAACAACCGGCCATCTAGCCGGAATAGTGCAATGGCCGTGCAGCTCGCCCCCGTAGGGGGCGAGGGTTCAGTGTATGGATCCGTGCGTAGCAGGGGAAGCGGCGGTGGAAGACCGGGGACTAGCTCGAGTTATCGCGCCATGAGCGTTTATGATGGGCGTGACGGGGGGCAAGGAGGGGATAGCCGGCAGCGCAGTCGGAGTGTGGCTGATCCTTCGCGGCAGTATACCCCTGAAGGACGGGCTATTTTGCATTATGGTAAGTTCTAACCCGTTATCCCAACCTATTACCCTCGGTGAATTGAGTAAGTAACTAATTATGCTACAGCACGCGCGCTGTACATGTACCAAGCCGCCATCCCCGAAGAGCTCGGCTTCGCAAAGGGCGACATCCTTGCTGTTCTTCGACACCAGGACGATGGGTGGTGGGAGGCGGAGATACATTCTGGTAATGGTGCTGGGCAGGGTGGGCTTGTGCCGAGCAATTACCTCACACCTTGCTAATCCTGTGCATTCACCATATCTTCTCCGACTAGGGGATGGCTTATGAGACCATTCTCTTGGGTTTTTGTAAATTGCATTGGCTTCACACTATTTCTTTCTACCTTTGAAGTGAGTGTTCGGACTATATATGCCTCTGAGTTGCATATATGCCGAGGGAAAGGACGATTCTTTTGACGTGTTTTATGGGTGTTGGTGTGGGATTTAGAGATTTACTACAGTCTGTGCATACGCTGATGCGTAGAGATGAGATGAGACGAGACGAGACTGGACTAGGTGCGCATTCGTTGGCCTGTTTAGTTGGGTTGCATATATGATGATGACGATGATGAGAGATAGTACAGGTGAAACAAATAAAATTCATTTTCAAGTATTGTATTTAGGGATACCCAATCCTTTGACATAAATCAATAAAACGTTTAAGAACAATTGTGCCTTTCTATTTCTTTCGCTTTGCAGTGTACAGAATAAATGAATTGGAAGAAATATTGCGACTGCCGACTTGTTGGGCATCCCTGGTCGATGAAGTGAGACCTCTCTCTCCCAGGTAGCGTGGCTGGAGCTTGGGAGGGGCAGTAGTGACGTACGCGCCCAGTCAGTCCAGTCCAGCACATAGTAGATGGATGCCAAGACCTTTGACCAACATGCCAAACCACGTCAACTCAACAAGCCCAAACCAAAGTCAAAGCATCGCATCAACTACAACAAATTAAATGTCTTAAGGATCGCCCATTTTAGAGTTCAGCTTCTATATTTCATGACATCTTCGCATCTATCTACACTTGTCTGGCCTACCTGGTTACCTACGACGGGGTTCGTCGCGCAGTGCTGCGGCGCCGAGTGGCGCATCCACTCACTCACTCATTCACCCTCACCTCTCTGATTAAGTACACTGCAATCCCACGAGAATCATGGTAAGAACAACACCAATGCTCTAGTCATTCATTTCTCCAGTCACCTAGTCATCTAGCTATAGTCACTTTGACTCATACATTCACAACAGCAATACATAAAAGCACCCTACCACGCGGCGACCTCGTCGACGGCCAAGAAGACATATCTCGGCACGGCGCTGTTCGTCTCGGCATCGTTTGTGCTACTGGGCATCGCAGCGCTGATCTACCCGCTCTTCTACTATAGTTATGTGCCTAAGAAGCTCGTCACTGTTCCTGTCCACTTGCAATATGAGTGCGTATCTAACCTACCCAGCTAGCTAGTCCTATCTCTCTTCTTATCTCATGCCCACCAACTGACAACACACAGCGCCGGGGCGAATCCATACGGAATCGTCTCCCTATCATCAGACCTGATGTCAGAGCAAACCTACGACGTCTCAATCGATCTCGTCCTTCCGCGGTCGCCAGCAAACCTCGACCGGGGCAACTTCATGGTGGCGCTGTACGCGACCAAGTCAGCGCCTACTAAACCACCTATCAACCCGGCGCTATTAACCTTCGCGGCATCCTCGCCGTTGGGGCTGTCTTCATCGGCGATGTCGAAAGACCCGTACGATTACGTCAGCCGCGACAATGTAGTATTCGCATCACGCAGACCCGCGCTGATTCCCTACGAGGACCCCTTGGTATCCACGGCGTCGCGCGTGTTGTTCTTACTTTATCATATCGTGTTCTCGCGCGCTGCAGAGACAGTCGCGCTGTCTATTCCCATGGGCGAGCTCGTAGTCCCTGCACGCAGCGGTACGCTCCCGCTTTCCGTGCTAGTGGATGTCCAGGCGGGGCCGGATTTACAGGTGTATTCGAGCAGCATGACGCTCGTGGCGCGACTTACGGGGATGCGATGGTTCATGTACAATCATCGCGTGTTTGCCTTTGCGGCGTTTGTCACTGTGTTCTGGGTTGCTGAGGTCGTTTCTATGGGATTCGCTTGGGGTGTACTTCGGTGGGCTCTTTCCTCCGGCCAGAATACGACAACGGCTCTATCTGGGTCTGGTTTCCGATCTGGGTCTGAGGGATGGAGAACCCCACAACAGAAATACAAGGATGAAGAGGACGATGATGATATCACAGTCAAGACGGAAGATGACGATGTCGAGATCAAACGGGAGACTCCTGAGTCAGAGACGATGTCAGGGCTAGCAGTGGGGCTGGGGCTGGATAGACCGGCTGCTGATGCTGATGATGAGGGCGGGTCTGAAGATGGGTGGGAGGTTTCGGGGACTGGGTCTGGTTTTCATGATGGGAGGAGTTCTGCTCAGACTCAGGTGCGGCGCCGGTCGTCTAGGGGACGGAGTGCGTGATGTCTTTTGGCGGTGCCGACGTACGCCGTAATGGAATGGCAAAGATACCCTTACGCAGAACAGGAAAGCAACTTGTCGGATGATCAGCTTTGGTGCTGAATGGAGAGTTCAACTTTCGTCGAGAAAGGGGGTTGCTTGGCGTACTGGTGATGGGACACTGGTGTTATCCGGCATATCACATGGCATGGCGCGGTATGATTCACTTTGCTTGATACTATATTAAAGTAGTACTAATAATCAATATAATTACCCTTCCATATATTTACATTTCTTTTTTCCCACGTGGACTTTCATTCTTTGCAGTAGGTAATAATATGTAGCTAGCTGGCTGGACCCTGTTAATTTCTTACTTTGAAGTGGGAATTATATGCTGCCTCAAGTTCCTGTTTTTTTCATTGTCTTATTTTGCTACTTAGGAGGGAGCATAGCTTAACTCGCTATATACCTTTTCACTTGCGAGTTGGAAGCATTGTTTTTTTTTTCTTGTTTTCAATATTTATTTCAACTCATAGTTTAGCTGTTGGAAAAAGGGCTACGAATGTGATGTATAGTGTATCTGGAGCACAAGGACTTATATTAACACTGTATTTGCATCAGACCTTTTTTGTAAGTACGGCCATCAGTAGATCAGTAATTCTACTTTCTGTGTTTTTTAAAATAGAAAGAAAGAAAGAAAGAAAGAAGAACTCTAGAACAAAGTGGCCATTAGCATTATATTATATAGAATTGCACCCCTTTCCCCTGTGCAGTGTTTCCTCTAGATAGCTTAGAGCTAGCCAATCCCAAGTCGATGTGGACTGTGTTCTATCATGGGTGTCTTATATGAGTATCTACAAACCTACACAGGCACTACATTCAGGTCTCGACATAACTTATTTCAGCAATGCTCCAACTTACCTAGCTGGTAAGGTGGTGTCGGTATGGATACTTATGGCCTTGGGGGTGAGACAGCCAGGACTTGGGCGTTTCTTAGCGCTGCACGGATGACATCAAACAACTGTAAATAAAACGTGCTTCTTAGCGGCATATATTATCATCGTTTCCCTTTTTACCGTCCAGTAGCCATCGGCCGCCAATGGACACAATTGTTCCATGTGTCACCTACCTATAATTCAACTTCACCTATGGCAGTACTCTTTAGAGCGATTTATTAGATCTGAAAAAAAGGGAGAAGGACATTTCGGGATTAATCAGGTCCCTACACGTAGACAGCTAATACCCAAGTCCCCAACCTTAGGGAATTAGCTAAGCTAAAAAGTGCCTAGGTAAAAGGTCTGGCTTTTACCTGATAGGTGGTAGGCCTTAGGTAGGCGTTGTGCATCTAGGTACATCTAGTGGTCTACCGCACATATCTACAGGTGCACGGGTACATCGACAAACATACAAGAACAGCTACAAGTGGCGGTACCAGATACATATGTAGGTACTTGCTGTTCTCCCAATTAACCCCACCGCTCTTGTGAGTTTCCCCGACATCGACCGCCAAAAACTCACGACAGGGGACAACACACACAGCTACACCACCACATTAACTTTAACCCTCTCTTTCACACTCGCCCACTCTCACACCGCACCGCATTTCAACCTCACTTGCCACGACACGGAACAGACTGCACAACATAGACTCGGCACGTCGATCGACACACCCACAGCGGCATGGTAGCCATTGCTGCAGCGACACAGCTACATACATACAGTACAGCTGCCTCAGCTACCTCTAGGTAGTGTCCTCCAGCTTTAGCCTCGTCCCCTGCTGTTCCCATCCCATCCCCGTCCCTGTTCCTGTTCCTCGGGCCTGTCCTTGTTTCTGTGCCTGTGCCTGCGTCTGTGTGCGTACAATACAATACTCGTTCACGTTCACGTTCACGTCTTTTTGTCCTAGTCTTCCTCGGACTTGTCGCTCCCTTGAACCCAAAGCTATCCAGTCAGCCTTTTCCATCTTCCACATCTTCCACATCCTCCCCATCCTCCCGTTCAGCTTTGCTTGCATCGTTGGCTCTGCGTCACTTGTTCTTGGCCGGTTCACCAGTGCTTGCACATACACAGAAGGCTACATGGTATGCAACACAACTCTATTTTGTTAATCAATCTTGAGACAAGAGAAATCCAGCCTCAGTCTCGTTTGCATGATTGTCATATCCTCCTCCCTTTGCCCCTTTGCTGGTGGCCAACTCTTCAAACAATCAAACAAATAATGCTGACCAAAGTCTCTGCAGAACTGCTACCCCCCCTGCTACAGCCACCTGAACTGTCAATCGCCACACATAAACATATCCTCGAACGTGGGAACTACATCTCTCTGGCTGATTGAATAAACAATCAAACTCGACACATGTTGCTGCTGTCGTAGCTGCTGCCCGTCCCTTCACCGCCAACAATCCAACTCAAGCCCACCCACCCCATCCTGCGATCTCGGTGCCCCTTCTATTTTTTGGACTTGACTTGACTTGACCTGACTTGGATTGGCTTGGCTTGACTGGACTTTGCGATTAGCAACTACCACTGGGTTTCATTTTCTTCTCCCTGCAGCTACTACCGCCGCTCTTACTACACTACAAACTGTCTCTACTACTTCTACTACTACATCGCTAGTACTGTAGCTGTTGCTGCCCCTGCTATATCCGTCACGATGCCCTGCTTCAAGGGCATCGCCGTCAGCATCCATGCCAACTCAGCCCCCATCGCTGAGTATGGCATGCAGAAGCAGTCGCGTCTTTCGCGCATCAGCACTTATATCCCAGTACCTCAGCCCCAGCTCAACCCGGACACTTCGAAACATGAGCCTGCAAAATTTGCCATCTCCATCACGCTGCTGACGCCCGGCCATCCCGTTCCATACACGACCCCGAAGCCGACGGCCGACTGCCCCAACCCCAAGCCTCTCTATGCCGGTCCACTGCCTTCATCGTCTACCGACCCTTCCAGGCACGCCAACACCGTTACCCCCTATATCCCTATGACCCACTCCGAGAATGAGACCATTGCCGCTTATATTTACTTCGACGGACGCGCCAAGGAGGAGGTTGCTACGCTTCTGCGCCCTGGTGAGGAGACTTGGGTCAACTCTCGTTGGGTCCAAGTCCCCGAGAGCGAAGGCGGTGGTCTTGCCGAGAGGGAGTTCTTGTTCCGCGAAGTCGGTCTAGAAAGATGGCTCAATGGCCTCGATTTACAGGGTCACGATGCCGCAGAAAAAGTAGAGAAGCGGAGACAAAAGTTCGAGCGTCGCCATCGCCGTCAAAAATCCACCGCCCAACCTGGCGATGAGGAACTCGACAAGGCACATCGTACGCGAGACACCCTGACTTACCGCTCGGATGACCAAGCCCCTCTAGGAAGCTCAGAAGATGACGAAGATTCCCTATCCGATGACGATGACGAGCCACCTGAGGCTACTGGCCAGATCAAGGTTGCCATGTTCAGAGTCATCGCCTCGGGTGAGATCAAAAAAGGAGAATACTCGCCGCAGTTTGATGCTCATGACGATGACGACGACAGTGATGGTGGCAATAAGGATGGGAGCAATGGGACCATCGACGCCGACGTTGAGCATACTACTAGCTTTGCGAAACCAAAAACACTCGATCCCAAGACGATTAGCACTCAGACGGTGACAGGTATTGATGGCCCGGACAAGCCGTATGCCGTCTTTACCTTCTTTTACCGCGGCCAGCGTAGGTGCTCTCATTTCTATACTATGCGAGGACTTGGATACTGATAACGATTTTCCAGGGCAACTCCAGAAGATGGGCATAGTCCCGGGACCCAAGGAAACTCAGAAAACACCGAGCAGTAAACGACGATCGACCTTGGACTTTTCTGGACTTGGCCCATTAAAATCGACCGGTACTGTGGGATTCACAGCCTTTAGAGATCAAGAAGTAGATGCTGCGAAACGTCGCAAGGCGCGCAGGAAGAGCAATGGTTATGCCGGTGGCAATATGGATGACGATAGTGAAGACGACGACGATGATGACGAAAATCCTCTAGCCAAGATGGAAGATGTTGACGATAAGGTCGTCAAGTCGCATCTGGAACCCGACGATGCTAAGGTCACGGGCGAGTTACAAGCAGGCATTGATCGAATTCGCGTAAGTTGTTCCCGCTTCGCTTCTTAAGTATTATGCGCTTATACTGACTGAATATCTGCAGCTCAAGCGTCAACATTCTGCAGAACCTGAATCTCTCAGCGGAAACAACAATCGAAAATCTCCTAGCACAGGACCCCAAGGTGGGAATTCAACACCCCCTGAAACGGCGCAACCGAATCCTCAGTCACTCGACTCTGCACCCGGGCTGCTTTCTCAGGCTTTCACAACCGAGTCTACAATTGGAAGCCCAATGAAAAAGCAAAGAGCCAATGCAGACGGCACAGTGGAGGACCGATCTGCTAATTTCCCGTCGGCACTAGGGGATGTGCTCGGTAGGGCCAATGCGGAACAACAAAAGAAGGAATCGGTTCCGACAGTACAAATTACCGAGGATGAGGAACTGTAGGTATGAAAGCTGGGCTTCGAGGTGGAGGGCCACCCATAGAGGAGAGAGCTTGACGCCATGTCTCTCAAGGTTGCCTTGTCGCAAACCATTTGCTCTATAGGTTCCAGGCTCAAAGAGCAATGGACGAGAGAGTATGGGTGGCTTGTGTAGCTAATGTACCATAGCGGTGATAGGCCACAGCGGGACGTGCCTTGGTACGAACAGCAACGGGGCCTATGTGAGAATACTCGAGATGGGGAGGATCACTTTGCGCCTATTATACATACAATATTAATTGCATCATGCATCAGGGTATATCTCGTAGCGGGATGGCCCTTGCTCTTTGGTCAACCTCCGCCAAGCATTCCATTGGGCCTCGACTGGTGGAGAGGGAAGAGAAGAGGCAAGATAGCGTCAAGCAACCGTGTTGGGAAACCTGGATGCTCTCATGTTGACTATAGCCTGTCTTCTTTGCTGGTCGTGGTCAAATGAGAAACTAGACAAATGGGCACGTGGGTTCAGTTGGACAAATACCGAGGGATAGTGAGAGGGCATTCACGTGGTTCTACATGTTCATATTACCTTTTTTTTGTCCTTGCAGACGGACGATACAGAGCGCAATTATAGCGAGCGCGCCGTGGTGTCGAGAGGCAATGAGAGTTTCGTCACGCGACGTTTTGGGTTACCATTTTTGCACAAAGTGAAATTATCGATATAGAGTGTAGACATTGGAGAGGATCTTGGTAAAGGGAAGGAATGGTATGGTGGTGTGTGATTTGGGACTAAAGAAGGCGGCATGGCTAGATTCACATGGATGGAACAGGCGTATATCATAAGCAGGCCGCAAATGATGGCATGACGCATGTGATATGGATAATGTGGTCAAGCGACAATAGATCTCATTTGTTATTTATTTGAGAATCCTGCCTAGATGATGTGGACCCAATACGACCAAACCACAACCCTAACTATCTATCCTATCCTACCCAGCTATATATATAACTCACTGCCATGCTCTCGGTCCGTGGCTCAATAACTCAACGGCCAGCGCTTAGCAACAGAGAGCGATTACACCACTCAGTAGGTAAAGGTCCTTGAATCATGGTTAGCCTATTCTATACATGATATATCAAGAAAGCTGTAGATGGATTGAGTTCCAAACGAGAGACAAGGAAACTTGTTTGGGGAGTGGTTGGTTGATCAGACTGTTGAGCTTGATATATTAAGAAATTTCAACATGAGATGTTCAGTTGGCTGTTCTTAGAAGTAATTGGTCATCATATCGGAGGAATGGTATTGTGGATACACATTTGTGCATGTGAGAGAACCTGAATCAAGGAAAACGGGGAAATATAGACTTACAATGTTAATAGCTAGAATTAGTGAGTGTGAAGATCAGTTAGCTGTAGAGTTATATGGTATCAAAGCTTTGCCTTTGTGTGAATACCCTGGGTGTAAGGTGGTGGTTGACATAGTGGAATGCAGGAGAATTAGAGAGGTAAAGAAAAACTTATAGGAATTTGGAGCTAGGGGAAAAGTCACGTGAATTGGCAGCTTATACCTAAGTACTGTATTATCGATATGTAATTACAGACGATTACGATTCATTCCAGCTATTGGGGCTATGTAATTAAAAGGTAAGCCCGGGATGTTCAACTGAATGTGCTAACCTGTGGCGGGAGCTAGGACCAGGTCCAGTAAAAGTCGCTCAAGCTCCATAAACGACCCATTATCTCAATGATCAGAGCTAGATCATTGGTTAATGCTGTACGACTTGACTGACTAAGGTTAGCCGGACAACTTCTGGATCTGGACTCGGCTTGACTGGAAGTGGCTAATTGACTGCGAGTGACTGACTTGATCCTCTTTCTCCTCTCCTCATCAACAACAGCAAACGACGACAACCACACGACCATCGATCGGATCAGACGACATACGAGGCCGAACACAATCTCCACTCTTCCGTGTTTTCTGATTGTCGCCATCGTCTTCATCATCGCACAATCGAAATTTGAAAGCAGAGCTGAACGAGAGAGAGCTGATTGACTGAACTAACTGTCCCCCTCGACCGAATACCTTGTTCCTTTTCGCCGGCTGTTGAAGCATTAGGGACGCTGCACATCACTCGACTACGTCACTATTACTATCACTGTCAATTGGAGTTGAAGAACATCAAGGGAGAAAGAGTAGAAGTGAACAAGGGAATATCAGTCTGCAATATCACGGAAAAGACGAGCCGATTTTCCGATATCTCCCAAATTGAACGTCGCGATATATAGTCTCGTATCAACACCAAACATCGCATCCGACGAGGGGTCTAAATACAATAAGAAGAGCCAGAAGATCACAAAAGGAAAAAAAATAATGTCCGCAGTCCGCGCAACCAACGCCGTCCGAGCGACGCGCACCGCCCTCCAGCAATCCACCACCGCCACCACTCCCATCACCGCTCCGGCCCGCCAGTTCACCGCCAGCGCGCGCACATCGGCGTCGCACGGCCCGCAGTACGATCCCCCGACCGGCTGGCTGTTCGGCGTCAAGCCCGGCGAGAAGTACCAGAAGGAAGGGTGGGAGACGCCTTTCTTCTACGGGTTTTGTGGATCGATTCTTTTGGCTGGGGTTGCTTATGGATTTAAGCCTGATACTTCGTGGGTCTTCTCCTGTCCCCCTTTTCTCTTCTTAGAGAATGTTCTTTTGTGCTTGCTGGGTTTATTCCGTATTTTGCTAACTGTTTGATAAAATAGGATACAAACTTGGGCTCTCGAGGAGGCTCGCCGGAGGTTAGAAGCTGAGGGTATCCTGGAGGATTCTCAGAAGAAATAAATTACATCGTCAATGACACTCAGAGCCGCCGCTACCAACGCCGTTCCATCAGTTCATCTCGTCATGTTACAGTTTACACTGTACCATATTCTACCTGGGCACTTACACGACTACCACTTGATGAGCGTGATCGGGTTAGGATTGGGTTGGATTGATGTTGGGTTACACATTGACAAGCTCTGATGGACTTTTCTCGATGAAAAGATGAATGGATGATGGACGGATGAAATGGTTTCCTTTTTCTCTCAACTCGGTTTGTTAGAGTACGCATACCATACATTCATACATACATAGAACGGCTTCGGCTCCGGCTTCGGCTCCCAGTTAATGGGTATCTAGAAGAGGTTGATTTGATTTGTTTCCTTTTGTTGGTAGTCTCTCTTTTTCTTTTTAAATGCAATGGGATTGGTTGTCCTTCTAACCCTTTACGTTATGTCTGCTCTGTCCCGGTGTCCCTCGTACGCGTCCTTCATAATACATGTTCATAGTAGGGTCGATTTGTAGTGTGATAAATGATTCGTGAAGGAGCTATATATGATGATGCGTACGTATTGGTCATGTTCTGCGCCTTGTGGAATGAATCCTTAATTATCCCATACAGCCTTCAAGGGGTGTAGGCTTCTCTGTAACTTCAATAGGACAGCCCCAGGCTTGCTGCAGTTGTTTAAGGCGCGCGGAGGGGGAGACACCCCCTTCAGCACGATATTCTTATTTCTAGAGCAGGGTTGGTCAAAGGTCAGTAGTTTCGTACTCCTCAAAGAAGAGATTCGTATCGTCGAATACAGTTATCGTCTAACTGTTAGTTAGTGGCTGATATTACTTTTATGATCCGGTGAGCTGTAAACAAGGTTGAGCTTAATAAGGGTATACTAGCACGTCTGTTCTGCATACTGCTCTTTCAATTTTTTTGTTTGTTCAAGCTTCGAATGGTTCAATTATGGAGCGAAATCCCAATGCTTTGTGGCTGCATTGTAGCGACACAGAAGTAGACTGAGGAGGCTCCTCAGCACCTATTTGTCCTTCCGCTTCCTACATCAAAATCTATATTTTTATAGGCAAGTATTACTCATGTAACTGGGGAACTGGTAACCCTCGCGACAAAACAAAATGATATATTTCCTCGTGTACATGAGCCGGAATTATCTGCTGAACAAGCACCGGTCGTGTATCGAAGCGCATGTGAAATAACCTCGCAGGTTCTACTCATCGGGCTACATATAACAACGAACACTTCAGACCTTAACCTTCGTACCAGATAGGCCGCTTTCCGTGCTTGTATGGAGGATGGGGCCTAAAGCCTACACGAGCGACAACATGGTACTTGTTTATTAGTGCTCATGTAGACTTCGGGCCCTGACCTCCCCATTGGTTTTATGAATTGCCTATGGGCGTGTAGATGATGTCAATCCCTCCGGCAGATTACTCGGGCCGTAGCTAGTCTCGCTAATCCACTTTAGAGTAAGAGTGTGATAGAAGCGTATGTGATCAAGGAGGCACTTCGAGTACTGTACGGATCAAGTTAAGGAGCGCGTAAGTAACACGGTGATCCCGTTCATGTACATCCCACATCGCTCAGTCAAGTAGATCAGTTGAATGTAACCCTGGATATATGGTTCCACCTGAGTGCGATAAACCCTCACATACATCTCATTTTAGCATAGTGCACGTTGTAGATTACTAGACGCCCCTTTGACCTCAAGGAAAGGGAGGAAAACCCTCCGTTTTCCCTCCCGCGATCTACAGCCGCGTAGCTCGCAAACGAAGACTAATCTATTTCCTTGGCCTTGGCGGTGCCAACACCATACGAGTGAGTGGATGCCTTTGTTTTTCAGCGACTAGGGAGAACCCTCCGTTTCATTCGTTACTCGTAAAAAAAGAACGAGGGCGTAGTACTGGCCAGGGGAATTGGTTTTCACCTTCGTGCATCAACAACAAAAACAATACGTTGATATTCAAGCACAGTTGGCAACGCTGTGACATGTAGCCCCCAAGTTGAACAGTATACCTCTATGCCACTTTTCATACTTTCCAAGTGAACACGTTGGTGAGAGCATTGATCACCGTCATAGCTGGCGTCGTACAAGGTGGAGTTATCTTGTAATCACGAGCCGTCTCGTGAACATGCAATTGGATCGTCTATTAACTTGCCAAGGCAATTTGCACGTCAGGTTTTACTCAAAACTCATAAGTAGGCACCCAACAGGCCGCAATATCCAGGCACATATGACACTCTGATTAAATGCCTTCTCAATCTTCTGGTTTACTCGATCACGCTTGGGCAAAGTCACCGCCCATCCTACCCAACCTTAGTGACATCCAGTGTATTCTGGACTCTGTTTTGATTATTCCATTCGTTGTTTTCTTGATTGTACCTTGATTAAGTTATTTCCGAGAACACCACAACTGCCATCATGAAGCTCAAGGCTGCCTTGCCATGTTTGAAATCGTGGCCCAGGTTCTGGAGAAGGACGACAAAGGGTGACGCAATCACAGGTCCTCCTCCCCTTGACATCGACTGCGGACATGGGTCTCCTACCAAATCTGATCTCATCACGGCGGCCCCAACGAACAGCGCGAACATGACTCCCGTTGACGACCTCCGTCACAAACATGAGGATGCTGTTCATTGTGACGCCACTACCAATACAGTTACAACATCTGGCCCGAAATCGTTGTGGGATCAAGCATATGACGGACTTCAGGCAGACAAACCTCATGTTGTGAAGAACTACGAGGAACTCCTGAACAAGGTCTTGTTACTTCGGAACAGGAAGCCTCACACTGTTGACCTCGAGAGCCTACTGTCCGATTCCACCACCAAGACGGAAACACGAGAGCATGCATCACAAAGTTCCTTCAACCGAAAGAAAACAATGGAAGACATCATTGCCTTGGGTCAGAAACACGTCGATGAGAAGAAAATCACATTCAAGATAGGAGAGCAGGAGTTCGCACTGCAAGACCAAATACAGACTGCTATAGCTTGTGTTCAAGTAGGAAAGGTCTGGGTTGATGAGGCCGTACAGGCGAGCCCGCTGGCTACCGCTGCCTGGGCAGGCGTTTGCTTACTCTTGCCACTCCTGACCAACCCTCCCCAAGTACAGGCTACCAATGAACAAGGGCTTGCATACGTTACGATGAAGATCCGATACTACACGAACATGGAGTCTCGTGTACTTCGTGAACAGCATGACGCATTATCGCCAGATGAGAGAAAACTGTTTGAAGAACGCTTTGTCAAGCTCTACCAAGCCATTATTGATTTCCAAGCCCAAACAACTCTACGCTTCTTTAGGGATCGGTTCAAGAACTTACTGAGAGATGCTGTGAAGTGTGACCCATGGGAAGAGATGCTGAAGAGAGTCAAAAGCTTAGGGAACAACCTAGAGAAAGAGTCTCTTGTCTTCAATTCCAGTTCAAGCAGTGCATCACTAAACGCTCTCGCTAATTGGGCGAAGGACACAGAAGAGGACAAGTGCCGCCAATGCTTTAGCAGTCGAGACTATGCCTGGTACAAGAATCGTGTTGAAGAACGTGTGCCAGATACATGTCTTTGGTTCCTGAACCACCCTAGCTATCACTCATGGTTGGAAGCCGACTCCAACCCTCTGTTGGTCACCGCAGATCCAGGGTGTGGCAAGTCGGTTCTCGTCAAATATCTTGTCGATTCCAAGTTTGGGTTCAGAGTCCCGAAAGAAACTGCAGTTTGCTACTTCTTCTTCAAGGAAGGCGATCAAAATAAGATCACACAGGCACTTTGCGCCTTACTTCACCAATTACTCTGTCTACGACCTCAATTGATGTTCCACGCCAAAGAAAAGTACAAGCAGCACGGGGGAAACCTCTCGGGTAATAGTACTGAGCTTTGGAATATCCTCAAAGCGGCTGCTGCCGACAAAAGCGCTGGGCCCGTTATCCTTGTTCTCGATGCGCTTGATGAATGTCGCCAAGACGAGCAGAATATGAAAACCTTGGTACGAATGATCCGAGAATATTTCAACGGGAGCCCCAGAAATTTCAAGATCCTGATGACCAGCCGACCTTACCGTGGAACAATTCAGCCTATTCAGGAGCTTGAGAAACTATATATTAACATTCGAATACGTGGAGAGGATGAGACTAAAATTATCCGCAAGGAAGTCAACGCCGTCATCGAACACCGAGTCACGCAACTGGGCGGGCTGGACAGTGACCTTAGAATGCGCGTAAGAGACCATCTCTTGAGTATTCCTCGTCAACATACGTTTCTCTGGGTACACCTTGTCTTCGAATACTTGGAAGATACAAGGATCAAGATGACTGCCAAAGGCCTTGAAGAGGCTCTCCACAACCTCTCTTTCACGGTTGAAGATGCCTACGACAAGATGCTACGTCGATCAACAGACCCAGAGACGACAAAGAAAGCTCTTTCCATCCTCCTAGCCGCGTATCGGCCCCTTACACTCACGGAGATGCAAGTTGCACTTGATATGAACCTCAACATCACCTCTGAAGACATGCTTGATCTGGAGCCCGATGACGCCTTTTATCGTCGCCTCCGCGAGTTATGCGGCTTATTCATCACGCAACATAACGGCAAGCTTTATTTTCTTCATCAAACCGCAAGGGAGTTTCTTCTTCCTGCCTCTGTATCCTCGCCTAGTTCTACTTCTACCCTAGTATGGGCACATCAATTCAGCCTTCGCCAAGCACATACGGTGCTCGTCGAAGCATGTGTGCAGTATCTTGCCTTTCCCAATCTCTCCGGCTTTGAAGAGTGGCTTGATCCGTCAGATAATATAGTCAAAGAGTCAAAGTTTCTGGAATACTCGGCCGACTACTGGCCCAGCCATTTCAGGGAGGCTGACCCTGACGGTGGTGTAATCGTGTCCTTGGCGTTGAAAGCATCTGAGCCCCGAAGAGTGTCTGCTGCATGGCCGCTGCCACGTCCGGATCTCCCTTTTGAGATGGACTGGATCAATGGTCCAAGTATCTTGCGTGCAGCAGCCTGGGGGCATACCGCAGTTGTTCAGTCGCTTCTCACTACTGATGCTTTGCGCGAGGATCACATAGCTTATGCTTTGGCGACAGCTGTCTCTATTGGCAATGGCACAATTGTCAAGCTGCTACTTGGTATAAACGGAACCGACGTCAATTTTAAATTACCCAACTCCGACACCGCTTTAATAGTTGCTGCTATTAATGGCCATGAAGGCGTTGTTAAGATCCTGCTTTCTGCACATGGAATAGACGTCAATTATCGACCAAAACGTGGCGACACAGCTATTCTGCACGCTATTCGAAAAGGTCACGAAGGTGTTGTCAAGTTACTACTTGCCACAAATCGGGTTCACATCAACAAGAAGCAAGGTAATAATGACGGAACCCCTTTGACACTTGCGGCTATGGAAGGTCACAAATCTATTGTCAAACTTCTTCTTGCTACAGTTGGTATTGATGTTAATAAGCAAGGTATATACTCACTCACACCTTTGCAGGTTGCGGTTGGCTATGGTCATGAATCTGTTGTTCAACTGCTACTTGCTACAAATGGGATTAATGTTAATGCGCGGCGTTTTGGGGGGGAGACCGCTCTAATGCGCGCTGCTAACAGTCCTACCTCCATTCTTGAGCACTGCAAGGTTATTTTCGGGCTCTTGCTGGCTGCAAGCGGAATTGATGTCAATTTGAAGAACGATGAAGGCGATACAGCTTTGACCCTGGCTATTAAGAACCGCTGTGGTAGACAGGCTGTTAAGTTGCTGCTTGCTAAAGATGGAGTTGATCTTAATACACAACGTACAAGTGATGGCTGGACGCCATTACACATAGCTATCTGCACCGAGGATGGGGAAGCTATGGTCAAACTATTACTCGAGGCTGGGAAGGTGGATTTGGATTTGAAGACCAAGGAAGGATTCAGCCCGTTAAGCCTTGCAAGGCAACGGGGCAAAAAGTCCATAGTTGAGTTGCTTGAGGACGAACGGTCTAGACGCCAAAACGTTATATAAAGGATTCCAGTTTCGGATGCCCAAACGTCTAGTCCTGGAGGCTTCTATACCAACACTTCAACAACATTTGTATGTAAAACAGCCCTTTCATGGGCTGAAAAAGGCTACAGGTATAGAATCTGAAAAAAAAAAAAAAAAAAAAAAAAAAAAAAAAAAGAAACGACACATATAAACTCAAAAGTGACTATATGCGCACTTTTGCATTGACTGAAGGAGCTGTCTTCGCCAAATGTCGGAAGAGGGCCCATTCATGAATTGGTTAGATTATATGACCATCACGCCCATTCCATGAACGCTGCTACCTCCCAGCTCAAGTATAGTCTGCTCCTGGTCTTCATATGCAGGTTGTATGCACACAGGTCTAGAAGGTAAATGTAGTTAGAGGAACTCTGAGCCCTGGCTTCCCTAAATTTCTCTGGTAATTATGTAACTATACGACACTAAAAGTCTCCCGATGCCACCATGAAGAGATCTATATTAAGGACCTTATATGTCAAGGAAAGTAAATATATTACTATTATATAATAGTTTAAAACTGGTTATAAGTAACGACATTAAAATGTTTTCTCTTACATGAAAGGCAAAAATGATTTAAAGGACAGGAGAGGATAATTGTGTTACTGTGTACTGTGGACGTGCAACTGTGATGCTACCTAAACTACCTAGATCTATTATAACCTTCGATTCCCCTAATAAGGTAGGAACGTGCTGAGAAGCAGGAATAGGAAAAATTCATAAACAATGCACTGTGCGAAATAAAAGAAATAGAAAAAGGATAGAAAAAAAAAAAACCAAGGAAAAAACTCCTCAAAAGAGAAGCAGAGGGAAATACAAAGCACGCACACTTGTGGATGATAATAGGTGGCTATAGGAGACATTAGGATATTAGGGTCGGAAGTAGCTAGGTAGGTATGGAGTCCGTATTCACGGTTTGTCACACATATTCGTATATTCGTGGCTGCCTACTTGCTATGACTCTGACTCACTCTCTCCCGACTATTATTACTTTCGGTCACTCTTTTGACTATTTCACATCGTAACCGTGCCCATGATTGACTTGACTACTTCGGAAATTTGTTGGATTGGTGGATTGCTTGCTTACGATTCAAGCTGACAAGCTGACACCTCTACTCTATCTTCTCTATTCTCTTCTCGACTCTTTCGCTCTTTTGTCTTCTTCATGTCTCATGTCTCTGCCTCTCTAAAAGTTTACCCCTATTTTCCCGTCTTGTTTATTTCCCTAGCTCTCTCCACTATTTGCTTTGAACTTCCATTACAGAGGTATTATAAGACAATATAGCTGATTGGATAAGTACGTAGTTGTAACTCCTCAGCGACTAGACTGTAACATATCCTAAAGGCGAAGTTAGGTAGGTATATTCCTCTGTACAAAGCTATCCTCCCTTGCGCATTGTACCAGTACTGGCACGGACATCGGTATCCGTCTTTTTTTATTAGCAAGTGTAACTCCACTCGTGCTCTTCGTCACCGTATTGCCTCGCCTCAATCCAGCCCTTCATGAGCAGCGCGATCTCGCCTGATTCTTCGTGCTCGCTGAGACCGCAGTCGACGGGCTTACCCTGCCAGCTGATGGTGCGGACAGGGCTAACGATGGCAGCGGTGCCGGCACCAAAGACCTCCAAGAGCCGGCCCTCGGCGGAGGCTTCGGCGAGCGCAGCCATGGTGATCTTGCGCTCGGAGATGCGCCAGCCCTCGGGCGCGAGCTTCTCCCGGGCGAGGGTGAGGATGGAGTCGCGGGTGACGCCCTCGAGGATGGTGCCGTCTAGCGGGGCGGTGATGAGCTCCTTCTGGCCCGTCTCCTTGTCGCGGATGGCGACAAACAGGTTCATGGTGCCGACCTCGGTGACGTACTGCTCGGGTCCGAACAGCCACAGATTCTGCTGGAAGCCGCGACTGGCGGCCTCGAGCTGGGGCAGGACGCAGGGGGCGTAGTTGGCGCCCAGCTTCTTGTCGCCGACGCCGCCGGGCCAGGCGCGCACGGCGTAGTCGGTGGCCTCGAGGGTGATGGCCTTGAAGCCGGTGGGGTAGTAAGGGCCGACCGGAGAGGCGATGACGAACAGCAGGGCCGAACCGGGCGGGCCGACGCCGAGGGTCTTCTGGGTGCCGATCATGGTGGGGCGCAGGTACAGCGAGTAGCCGCGCTGGTCGGGGATGAAGCGCTGCTCGAGGGTGGCGAAGCGCGCGATTAGGTCGATAAGCTGGGGCGACGAGAAGGTGGGCAGGGCGATGCGCGCGGCTGACTTATTGAAGCGCTCCATGTTCTTGTCTGGCCGGAACAGGCGTACGCGACCAGCCTTGTCTTTATAGGCCTTCATTCCCTCGAAGCATTCGAAGCCGTAGTGGAAGACACATGTGGCCGGGTCGAGTGACAGGTTCTGGTAGGGCTGGATGGCGGGTGCGCGCCAGCCCTCGGTTTGTGTCCATTCTATCGTCAACATGTGATCTGTTTTTGTTGTGTCAGCGCAAGTCGGGGGAACGAGATAAATAAACAACATCACCTGTGAAATTCCGGCCAAAGACCAGTGTGTTGGGATCTACCAACTCTTTAGGATTCGTCGTCTCATGAATCACGAGCTTCGAGGGGTCGATATCGAGTGGTTTGGCCGTCGAGGCGGCCTCGGGCTGTATGCTGTACCATCTCGCAGCGCGTGGCGACGACGTAGACAGAATATGTGACGGACGAGAAGCGGGTGTAGACGCTCTCAGGGCCCTCGCACAGCGCGGGAGAAGTGGCCGAAGCATGATGGTGTTGTGTCGTGTGACTGTTTGGTGCGAAGTAGAGGAGATGCCGGGGTCTGAAACTGGATGAGGCAAGTAAAGCCGCAAAAAAAAAAAAAAAAAAAAAAGAAAAAGAATAAAAAAAGAAGAAGAAATTCAAAAAAAATCCGCTTATGAGATCAAATAGAAGAATAAAGGTACTCCCAGCTCAATCAATATGTCGACAAGGTCAATGAGTCAACCAATTCACCAATTGACTAGGTAGATCAAAAGTCGGGATTATATGTGGCCAGATAATCAGAGTAAGTGAGGATTGCTTCTGTCGAAGCTCACCGCGCCGGTGAGTCCCTGCATCGTGGACCCCGGATTGCGATCTCGGAGGACGCATCAAGGCGGTTAGGGGCGGGGCGGTTGAACCCTCGGTCGAGACAAGTCCGTCCAGACATTGGTCGGTAGCCAATTAGCATTAAGCTTACTGTCAGGTGTAAGTGCCACACTTTGTGCAGGCTTCTGTGGCTGAAGTAACTGCAATATGGCGCGATACCTAGTGGGGCCGAGGCTTTTGAAGCTGTGCTGTCGGGTACCTCCACTAGCGCAGGTGCCTAACCTAAAAAGCTTTTAGTGAGTCTCGACCTTGCTGAGACTGATAAAGATAACCAAGTAACCTTCGATGCGCAATCATTGTATGGCCATACTTGGAGCGCTGCCTGCATCCATCGCTCACACGACGTCCTAGTACAGAGCTACCTCCTCTATGGAGCTATGGTGGTAGGACAGATACCCAATCACCCATTGAATTATTTCTATCATTGATTCTGTACGGTATTTGTTCGTGTCTTTACTGTTGCGCAAACCACGACAAATACCCGCCCCGCGACAACATCACGAATCGGTAACCGCAACGACCGCGACGACAGCGACAACAACGACATGACGGTCGAGATTGACACCCAAGGTCCCAGCTCATCATCGTCATCCCGTCGCCCAACATGTTCTCCTCGCTAAAGAGCTTCTCGTCTAACATCAACTCCAACTACTCCGTCTCCCCGTCCATCTCGTCGACCGCCGGCGCATGGAAGATCTACGATGCCAAGAAGAAGTCCACTCAGAAGCCCTACTCGGTCTTTGTCTTTGACCGGAAGTCGTTGGACTCGCATGGTAAGGGAAGGCTTCGAGTTCATCCCTGGGTTGTTGCTGATGTTGCTTGGGCATAAAAAGGGAATACGCTGAGCAGGTCGAGCGCATCGTCTTTCAAGCGCGTCACTGAAGAGGTCAGTTAGCCCTACTACGACCATATCATATACGAACAGTCGAATCACACAACACCGGAAAGACATGGGAACAGGCGTGGACAGCACAGCACAACACAGAGACATGTATAGCTGGACGGGACAATCCCCGGCTAATCCGTTCCGACAGGTCGTCGAACGTTTAAAGAAAGAAGCGTCGTCGCTAGCCCGGCTGCGTCATCCAAACGTCCTCGAGCTCGTCGAACCCGTCGAAGACACCAGGGGAGGGGGGCTTCAATTCGTCACCGAGCCTGTCACGACATCTCTGGCCAGCTTGTTGCAGGAGAAGGACGATCAGGAGAGGGCTGATGGCATTGGTGGTCGGTCCAGTCGCTATGTTACCGAGGACTCCGATGGCGTCAGGCGCAGGCGCGAGCTGGAGATTGACGAACTCGAAATCCAGAAAGGCCTGCTTCAGGTCAGCAAGGCTTTGGAGTTTCTTCATGAAAATGCCGGTCTGGTTCACGGGAACCTCACCCCTGACTCGGTTCTCATCAACGCAAAAGTTTGTTGACTTTCCCCTTTATCGTTAACCCCTCCTCGAGAGCTTGTCCCTATCTCCCTCCTATTCTCTGCCCGGTTTCACCAGCTCCGATCCGTATTGTGTTTTCTCAGGATTGTAATCTGACATGACCTCTAGTCGGACTGGAAAATCAGTGGTCTCGCCTTCTGCAGTCACCCTGAAAATTCGTCAAAACCTACATCAGTCCAACCCATCAATCTCTCTGAGGTCTTGAACCTAGACACCCGTTTACCTCGATATGTACAAATCAATCTGGATTATACTTCCCCCGACTTCGTTCTCGATAATAATCTTACGTCATCTGCCGATATGTTTTCGCTTGGCCTGCTATGCATTTCCTTGTATAATTCACCCCATCGTTCCCCCATAGAAACAAGTGGAAGCTTGTCCGCCTACAGACGCATCTTCACTTCGTCCTCATCAGTGCCTTCATCCGGCAATGACTTTTTGTCAAAACGACCTTTACCAAAGGATCTCGCCAACCACGTTCTCCCACGTCTGATCACGAGGCGACCGGCACAGCGCATGACGGCCCGTGAGTTTCAGGAAAGCCAATACTTTGATAATATTCTTGTCTCGACAATTCGATTTCTCGACGACTTTCCCGCTAAGACTCCCAGCGAGAAGTCGTCATTCATGAGAGGACTGAACAAGGTACTCCCGTCGTTTCCGAAATCCGTCATGGAAAAGAAAGTGCTTCCGGCCTTGCTGGAGGAAGTCAAGGACAAGGAGCTACTCTCACTCATTCTTCAAAATGTCTTCAAAATCATAAGTCTTCTACCATCGTCACGGCGTGTATTTAGCGAGAAAGTCCGACCAAAGCTCAAAGAGATCTTCGTCGAAAATGCGAAGCAAAGTCAAGAGAAAGATTCGGCCCGAGATGCTGGCTTGATGGTCGTCTTGGAAAACACTAATTTGATCGCCGAGAACAGTTCGGGAAAGGAATTCAAAGATGGTATGTGCTCATCTCTGTCTCTTCGTTGCCACCATTGCACCCTACAAGTCGTGTCTACACGTTTGGCTCAAACGCTGTCTTCCTCGCGCGTTGCACTGGGCAATAATTCAAAGCAATTGCTGATTTATTGCTAGACATTCTTCCAATTTTCATCGCTACCATTGAATCTTCCACGCCGTCATTAGTCGATGTAGCATTGAGAGGCTTACCGGATATACTGCCCATCCTCGATTTTAGCACCATAAAAAATGAGTTGTTCCCTGTCGTTGCTACGGTTTTTAGTAAAACCAATAGCTTGGCGATCAAAGTTCGTGGTTGCCGTGCTTTCGTTATTCTCTGCGGTGGCTCGAATGAAACAAGCCCTGGAGATGACGGCCTCGATGGATTAACCCAGGACAAAAAGAGGAAAACCTCTTCGTCAAGCGCTCTTGACAAGTATACGATGCAGGAGAAGATTGTTCCTCTGATTAAAGCCATCAAAACGAAAGAACCAGCAGTCATGATGGCTGCCCTAGACGTTCTGCGAGTTGTCGGGGACAATGCCGACGCAGAATTTGTGGCCATGGAGATTCTACCGATCCTGTGGAATATGAGTCTAGGACCGCTACTTGATCTCAAACAATTTCAAAACTTTATGCAGCTGATAAAATCTCTGTCACGACGGGTCGAAGATGAACAGACAAAGAAACTGCAGGAACTGGCTGTGACAAATGGAGGAGTCGTATCTGCTTCGCCAGCAAACGATGATTTCCTGGGGTTTGGTGGTGTTACCGGGACCACGTTTGATGCGACGAACGGAACAACACCAGACGATTTCGAGCGCTTAGTCAAGGGTAAGACATCCCCCACGGCAAATAGTTCGATGAATGGTGGTTGGGATGCGACACCAGCTCCTGCTGCCGCCGTCCCAGCAGCTAAATCACCCACGGCTCAATTTTCCTGGTCTACGCCAACTCCTGCCAGCAATAGCCAATTTAACCCTCCCAAGGCACAAGTACAGCCTTCATTCCGGACAGTAACTCCCGATTTAGCTGCTTTCAGCCCTCTCAGTCCTCAAACCACACAATACTCACAACCACTACAGCCCACCGCAGGGCAAAATAGCTCCACCACACAGCCTGCATCGACTGGCATTAATTGGTCATCTGCTGCTGGAGCGACAACAAGCAACTGGTCATCCTCGAGCACTGCGAATCCTATGTCATCAATGGCGTCTAGTATGTCGAATATGAGCATGAACCAGCAACGACCCTCCATAACACAAACCTCTTCTTTCTCGCTAGCTCCACCGCCGTCGGGCGGGAGCATCACGCCATCTGGATTCCGACTACCACCGCCACCATCCGGGGGGATGCAACGACAAACGTCCTCATCATCATTTGGCCAGACAAGTTTCGGGGCTATGTCACCGCCAGCTGGAAGTATGAATAGCATAATGAATCCCGGGAATAATAGGAGTATGAACAATATGATGGCGGGCGGTGGGGGTGGGATGAAGGTAATGACGCCGGCGTCGTCGCAGATACCCCAGCAGCAGCAACAACAACAACAGCAGAAGCAGAATCAGCAGATTGGAGGGAGTTTGGATAAATATGAGAGCTTACTGTAATTACGACTGATGAGAGAAAGAAAGAAAGCATTTTGGGACTGAAGATATGTAGCCGATGCCACATATACAACAGCGAAGCGTCTATCATCTGATAAGGGCGCCTCAGTCGAATTACATGGACTTGATGTAGCCATTCCTCGTGATAATAAGCCTAGGTACTGTATATACTTATTGGTGGTGGGGTTGAGTTTGTATTCTGAACTAAGATCTTGTATACATAGGTATTTGCATCGCCGTACGCAGCTTCGGTGATGAAATACATGATTGCTACTCAATACCAATGTATTTATCACTACACTAAAATGGAATATATATCCAGTCATATCATGCCAAGATGACGAAACAAGATTCTCTACCTAACAAGTAACAAGCTTACGCACAATGTATACACAGCAAGAACCATGGACGACGGAACAATTGTAGAGCTGGTAGCAGGAACATATAGATTATTGTCATCAAGCTAATCCTAGGTCCCTCGTACGTCTCGCTCCATCTTGCCTCCGGGACATCAGCCCCTCATCTATTTCTGTACCGTGTTGTGAATAGGACAAGATCGGGTGCCTGGACTGTCCTCTCATGATGGTTAAGATAAGACTCTCAGAGAGCGCTATAAAGAGAGCTTGAAATATGGCGCTCTCTGCAAAGCTTATTCGTGGACACCTTAGCGGCGGTCGGGAAGAGTCCTCAGATACGCCGTGTCTGCGCCTGCGTCCGAGCGCTTGTCGGGCTTGACGTTGTTATTGTAGGTGTTGTCTGCCTCGTTGGCGCGTTTGCCGTTGGCTAGGTAGGCTGTGTCTGCCTCCCGCTTATCAGAGTTGATTCTGTTATTGTAGGCACTGTCCGCCTCAGCTCCCGAGCGTCGGTCAGAGACCCTGTTGCTGTAGGAATTGTCTGCTTCGTTTGAGCGCTTGTCAGGCAAAAATTGGTTCCAGTAAGCCCCATCCGCCTCGTTGGAGCGTCTGTCAGGGAGGACTCTGTTTGTATAAGCCGTATCGGCATCCCCATGACGCTTTACAGCATCAACTGGAGCGGCGCCGACGAGGGAAACGCAGAGAGTGGCAGCGAATACGATGGAGTAACGCATCTTGAAGAATGGTATCAAAGAAATATCAGATTGTAGGATCTATCGTTGTGAGTACTTAAGAAGCTTGGCCTCTCTTACCTAGGAAGGGAATCTTCGTCGTCAATTTATATAGACTATATCCTGTCCAATTCATACCTGTGAATGAGAGACATATCGTCTCAAGTCGTTCCCAAATCTCCCGACTTCGTCCCGCAAGTCTTCCCGCCGGCTTCCAAGTTCTCATTACTGTCGTCACGCTGCCCGGGAGCACGCCATGTGCTCTCAACAGAATCTAGCTGCATAACCCCTCGGCGTTATTTGAGTATGTTGCAAAAATCTCACGGGCTGCTATGAGCTGAGAATAATGTGATATGGTGTGCGTTTCGTTTGTGTTCGGGTGGCTGCTCATCGGGAAGCAAGCCAACCAACTCCTCAGATCGATGTCCATCCCGGCACGTTATGTTGGGAAAGAGTGATGACTGCATTAGTATGAAGTCTGACCATGTTCATTACAGAGTATACTATGGCTATGATTGGTAAAAAATCAATGTAGGTCTCTGTGAACATACAGCCATGAGCTGATTAGGGCAGGTAAAGAAGCGGTCTAGTCTTGAGGTGAAACTTCTTAATTGGTTGTACCAGTTGTTTGTGTTCATATGCATGGATACGTCTAGATTCTCTCGGTACAAGTGATGTGCGTTGTTTCTTCTTGTGAGACCATGAGTAGTCAACGATGTTGGCATGATGATGTGAATGTAGGTATTTCAGACGGAGAGTTGTAGATGGCGGATCGGGCCTGGTGCCAGATGGTCGGGTAAGCAGCCATCCCATATAAACCATTCCGTCTTAGCTCTGAGGATGAATGTAAGCAGGTCTAAGCGTGTACTCCACAAATGACTACCCCAGAAAGGCACTTGACTTGACGTCCGCATGGCTCTAAATTAGTAGATTTCACGAAATCCAGCGTATGTATTGGCGTGATAGGAAAGATGCAGATACAGCTGCGCTATGCGGGTGGTATGGAGCACGAAATGACACTAAACACCACGTTCTATCCCGGCTGGTCTTTGAACGTGGAGAACGGCGAGTCAACTCACATTGATCTCCCAATCATCCTAGTTGCACACATGTTGACCCATCGATAGAGATGCAGATACGGCTGTTTTAGTACTGAGAAACAGAGTCATTTGGCCCGTCGAACTATATTTACTTGAAATTAACAGAGTGACTTACTCTATACCGATTCAGCCCCTTTCTAGCAGCTCACTGCCCGCCAATGGGATACCAATGTTAACCTGATGCTGTATTTATAAGTGGACATGTGTTGGCGTAGATGGATATGAACGAGGCCGTTCTATTTCACTTCCGAGGTGGCTGTACTAGCCTTACGGCATATGCAAATGGGATTTCGGAGAGCGAAGATCATGTCGTAATACTTGCATACCGAGCCAACTTGATATGACCCAATCATACAGCTTTCTCCGCTCTACGTTTATGCTCGTGACCATCGCGATCATGAAAGTCGGGTGAATGAATGACAGCAAGTTTTCCAATCGTTCCTGAGCGTTTTGCCTAAATTATCGAACTAAAGTATCTACAAGAGGGGACTGCACTTGGCTGATTCTAGAATCATGCACTAATCAAGCACTGCATATTATGAATCACATGCGAGCGAGAGGCCATTCTATTGATTCAGCCTAGCTGATATGTATCATATAATCTAAACTATTCAAAGCGGCGTATCGATTACAGCCCCAGTCGAAGATTTATTCCCCAGGTTCGCGTATGCCGGACCCAGAGTCGGGTGGATAAGCAAGCCCGGCTCAAACACGTCTACTCGTCTATTGTAAGACCAGTCGTAGACGGAATCCCAATTCACACATTCGTGCAGAGTAGTGAAGTTCGCTAGTGGGACTGCCTGTTGCGTTCCCCAGATAAAGGTGGCTACGCTCACATCCCCGCGGCATTGAATCGACTGTCGATGTCGGTCCAAGCAGTGCTCTACATTGCAGAGAGTGTCAATAATTGTTTGAGGAATCTCTATTTAATGAGATTAGGATTCATCTACTCACGTGCGTGCATAAGATTCATATGCTTATCTTCGTCCGTGATGTTAGGGAAATAGTGGTCGACGTATAGCAATCTGGTGACGCGTCGAAGACAGTGCAAATCGTGAAAAACGTTTAGAGTGCCGAGATAGTCGCCGTCTGGAAGCTGAATGCCCTTGGGTCTATCCAGACGAGCCATCTCTTCTGGAGTCAGGCGGATGGTAGATGCTATATTCCTTATTAATCACTACCCTCGTGCTCCAAAGACCTTGGGACTCTCACGTGCTAGTAAATCTTCCCAGAAGGCTTCTCTTTCGTCGCTGGGATCTCCAAAGTACTTTGTGGCATCGCGCTGGTCATTGCTAAAATATTTTGTTGTGTAGCTTACTGATTTACTTGCGGGGGCTGTATTATAACTCCAGCATTAATATGTTGTGAATTTGAACTGATGGATGATACACGTACACTGGATCTTGGCGTGAATAGCATCATGGTTTGTCTTTATATGCTGGGTCCCGAATGTGACGAACAGAAATATGACGGAATAGAAGACAACGAGAGAGCCATGGAGTATCAGACTTCTGTAAGAACGTTTGGGGTGATCGAATTCTTGTCCGTCCTGCCACTTTTCAGAGGACTCAGCATCGTCAAGAAACCGTGTTGACTCCATGTGGGCTTAGGTTTATGAGAAAGCCTGAAGTCTCAGGCAAATTTGAACACGCTGATAAATACACAAGTCTATGTTTTCAGGAGAACATGAAGATAGTTAGACATGTCAGGTGTCCTGGAAGGGATGTCATCCGCATTTGGAGTTTCCCGGGTTTTCATAGAGTCGTTAGTAAGTTTAGTGCGACCTTCTGAGCACCGCTTGACGCTTTCACTTTCCCCAGCCGCTTCGATCTCTGATGCGAACGTTCCGATATCCTTGTTCGATGCTGCCGGGATTATGGCGTCCACGATCTTACTATTTTTCGATTGGGCGTTGCATTGCATTGCACCGCATTGCAGAACAAGCTAGTGATAGTCACCGGAATGCGTTAGCCCTTGTCTGTGCTGAAGCTGAATTAACGTGCATGTTGAGGCGCACGTGTTATAAGGTTATCATGTCTTAGAGTGGCGACATCTAGACTTCAGGTAGTCTCAAGTCTCTCTCTTCTAGTCAACTGAACTTTAAGAGACACTGTAATTGATCACACCTTCGCATTATATCGTCATACGCTGTATTCGAACATCCTCTTCTGGACTAGGATTTAAATAGTGAGACTCGACATAGTATTGCCTTATTACGTATAAGACCAAGCGACCACGATCATTGGCCTATTAACTTCATGGCTCCTGGCACGGCATATTTGTAATATGCAACCTTGATGTACTATCTCAGCTACACTATCACTGGTCATACGGAACATCTGATCGCATATTATTGTACTCACTGCTTCCCCTCACGATACTCGAGTAGAGACATGCCTAGGACTACCTGTGGAATGAAGCGAAACTTGCATGTGCACTGCATTGGAGTCTCATGGTTAGGATGATTACAGCTCTCCTCAGAAACTTCCGAGGTCATAGGACGATGCGCTATTTGTCATACTGCTTTCTGACTTAGGGGTATCCCCCCGCCCCAGTTCATTTTCAAAAACCTTTGCTCTTTTCTGCCATATCTAAGCCTTCTATTGATTCAGGAGTGCCCTCGTTGTTGAATTTTTCATGCACCTCGTACTATGGCTAGATACTCAAAGATACGGGACGAGATAGACTCGTCAGACGAGTCTGAGAAGACCGTCTCTGATATTTGCGATGATCAGTTGCGCTTGAATATCCTTCGAGCAAATGACGCTAGAAAGAGGCGTCAATGGGCCGTCTTGGGAACCCTTTGGATTATATCTATCGTATTGACGGCTGTTATCACCGCATTTATAACATGGAAGATACAAGCTTCTAATACCTTGGGTACTTTTGCCTCTGGATATTCGAGTGATTTTGGTGAGTACCACTATGTATATTGAACACAAAACCTTAGGTCGAGAATCGTCTCTGACATCTAGGGTGCAGGCCCTGCACGAACAGCCGCCAGTGTATACCAACGCAAATTCACAGGAAGCCCTCGTTTTGATGAGGAGAAAGGGGAATATATCCCTCCTGAGTCTCCGAGCTTGAAGTATATCGGCTCGGGTCCTAAGGTGGACTCAGCATGGGACGAGCTTACGAAGGGCAAGTGTTACAAGACCACTGATTTTATAAATGATTCTAATTATAAAATAGATCGCTATTTTCTACTCACAGATGAAGAAGCAAAGGAAGCTTGGGGAGATGGCTATACTGAGTTTTGGGACGATAATAGTGGAGGTTATTTGGGCGGGTAAGACGACCCTCCGACCGATGAAACCCTTTATGATGCTTAAGACTTCTAGACTTGATATGTTTCACACCCTTCACTGTTTGGTGAGTGAATTTTCAATCCCAAAGCGGGCCGTAATACTATGTTCAGCTAACTCATCATTAACTATAGGATCATCTCAGAAAATCGTTCTATCCAGACGAGTATATCCTCGATGGAATCCACGGAGATATGCATCAGCGTACGTCCACACAGGTGATATATCTAAGCATGTGGTCTGATCTTCCAAATAGTACACTGTATTGATCACCTGAGGCAAATGATCCAATGCAATGCGGATATGACTATCACCCCCACCCGCTGGTATGGGTCTATCAATCAAAACTATATCGATTCAGACAGGACGCACACCTGTAGAGATTTTACGAAGGTGAGGGAATGGGTTTCGAGCCGGTACGGCGGACCGTTGGCTGTGAAGCCTCGGTACCAGAACGGATCATCGCGGGAAGATTTCTACCTACATGAAGAACACCACTGAGAGGGTTCACCCTCTTGATTTATTCTTTCTTCGCGCTCAATATTAGTGCGGCAATACTAGCCTCATAAATGGCGCACTCAACTCCCATACAAAGCGACCTCCTTTTTAAGAATCCCTTAGTACGCAAAAAGCCGCGCAATTCTCGACTATAAAGGCAACTGCGACGCTTAAATAAGCTATAAAAACTTACAGCATCAGTAAATACTTAAGAGACCGAAAGCGCAGCGTTTTTGTGCTGCTAAACATTGGTATTGCTTTCAATGAAACTATACTTCATAGTTTACTGTTGTAACAGGTTAGCTTTTTCATATATCGTGCCAAGCACAAGCTTCAAAAACAAATCTAACAAACCCGGTTTAACTATGACATACTTTGGAGGGTTTAAACTAAGTGATATTTTTGCAAGAGCTGAATGTTGCGGGCTAGAATACCACCACCACTGAGATATTTATAAAGTACGCTGGCTTTTAAGTTTAGTAAAGAATTTAATCTAATTCCACGGGTGTTAATTTGAACGGCCCCCCTGCATCCAGCGGCAAGGAGTCACAAGCTCAAGCTGGTGTGCGGAGTTCGATCTGACAGTATTTCGTCCTTGACCACGACAGTGAAATGATGCTGCGTTGCAGTTATTGTGCAAAGCTATCAATTCATCATCTAGTCGAGCTTGCTAAAGCAGAGTTCAAGAGTAGATCGGTGCCGGAGCAAGCATTCTACCATCACGAGGATTCTATGCTTGAAGAAGTACGAAACCTGATGGCCACCAATATCAAGATTTTCATAGATTCTGAGCATCTATGGAGCGGAGAATCGTTGGACAAGGTCCGGGTGTTGGACACCCTGCGTATACACGTTGGGCTAGTGTCTCCGGAGCGCACCTTCGATGTGGATTGTGTGGCCCTGATCATGTTCACGTCGACCAGTAAGCAGCCGCTCCTGTCAGTGGGGAGAGCTACATCGCGCTGATCTCTCTCAAGCAAGTGAATGCACTGTCGATGGCTTTCGCATTGGACGAGTACAAACCGAGCCGGACCTGGAATCCGAAGCCAATTTTGATCTAGCTCGCAGATGGTTGAACGCATGCGAGAACAACCACACAGCTTGTCTCAAGAATTACACTCCAAACCTGCCAACACGCGTGATAGATGTTGGAGGGGAGAACCGAGGCCAGAGCCTAAGACTAGTCACCACCCACGGCCAGAGCGGCTCTTACGCAGCCCTCAGTCACTGCTGGGGTGGCCAAGTGTATCCTCTCCTATTGATCGACAACATAGATCGTTTTGAGTTTGCCATTGAAATTCAAGACCTCCCACTCACCTTCCAGGACGTTATCAGGATTACTCGCGAGTTAAACATTCCGTATCTCTGGATCAACTCCCCGTGTATTATCCAAAACTCGAAAGCCGATTGGGAACAGGAATCCAGGCAGATGGACCTCTATTATGGCAATTCTATTGTTACTATATATACGTCATCAGCCGAGAGCAGTACTAGTGGGATATTTCAGCGACACACTCCACCACCGTTAACTGGGCCGAGTCCAGTCTATCTCAACCTATTCTCTGGGACGGAGGAAAATCAACAGATAAAAGTCCAGGTAATGGATTTTGATGATGAACATCTTGGTCTTTTGGATAGCAACGGTCCTTTAGCATCTCGAGGATGGACGCTCCAGGAGTCCATGTTGGCACCGCGCCACTTATATTTTGGCAAACGTCAGATATACTGGGAATGTCTTCAAGAAGGTCAAAGCGCCGACGGTATCGGCCTTCCAGCTGGCCCTAGAACTCCGGAGTTCACATACCCATCGCTGATACCCGTTTTATTTACCAACACCGTCACCCATCCGGCAAAGGTAGCTGGGGCGACTGAAGAGATCCTGCTTGACTAGTATCGACTTGTCTAGGCCTACTCACACAGAAAGCTTTCAGTTGCCTCTGACAAGCTTCCAGCATTCGGCGGGCTTGTACAATGAATTCATTCGTCAATCGGTGGAGACTACGTTGCAGGCCTGTGGAGTTGCGATTTACACAGAGGGATGGCTTGGTACCATAACTTGCCCACTTGCCGCCATGTCTTCCATTATCGATCCCCGTCGTGGTCTTGGGCGATCACCGACGAGCCAGTTTTGTTTAGTACTGAACAATTTGATTCCAATGAATTCAAATTGCAGGTGATCAGCCAACACATTACACTGAGTGATCCAGCGAACCCTTACGGACAAGTAAATTATGGTAACATGCATGTCCGGGGTCGCGTCAAGCCTCTGTATAGAAGTGCGCAGAGCATGTCAATTGGAAGATCTCGGAACGAGTCTACTCCTGATTTGGCCTTTTACGACGACACCTTACAAGGCGACGGCGACCAGCCGAGTTGCCTCATGAGCATCGTCCGGGCCAAAATTAACAACAAAGATTGCCTGATGACAGTTGAAATGAGATACGAGGAAGATGAAGACCTGGAAATCGATTTTGACGCCTTGTTGCCAGTTAAATATACCGTTCTCTTGATAGGGACTCAAAAGTGTGGAGCTCGCGAAGGTTTCGTTATGACTTCGGGCTTAATTTTGCAAGAGTCGGGGATAACGAAAAATTTTTTTTTTGAAAGAGCTGGTTTAATGCCTCGCATGAAATTGGATCCTGATTGGTTACAAGAGTGGGAAGAGAGGACTTTAAAATTGTTCTAGCTGCCGCCTTTCTCCTCCAGGCGAAAATCTACTCACTTTCCGATTGCTGTCTTGTCGCTGGTCTTGCAATGTTAAACCTTGAAAATCTGCATGGGCCTCTCTTCCGCGTTCCCGAAAATGGAAAAAAGCAATAATATCCTAGTGAAATTAGCAGAGTATTCATACACCCCCACCATCTATAAAGACGGCCGGCCTCTAAGCATCGCAGCGTGCGTAACGCAAGCGAAACGAGTCAAATAATAACAATCCCCAAAATCATCTGTATCTTGTTTGAAATAACTTCAAATCGTTTGTCTTGCTTTAGCTAGATCAACTAATTTGCGTTGAAATATGATATTTTTTATTAACATTTGCTGCACGCCGCATCGCGCTAAGCCCCTATTCTCCCTCAAACCTCGACGACATCCCAGAGCGTGCCCCTCCTTACTTAGTGGGCACGGTCAAGACCTGCCCACGATCCGCAACGGCAGCGCGCATCAAATGTCATCAGCCAGTTACTTGGAGCTGGCACCCGCCGTTGGGGTGCGGACAGAGGCTGAATGACTCCCACATCTTCATTTCATCAGCGCAAACGCAATTCTCGCTGCCTAAATATTTCCATAATGTGACATTCCGAAATCCAAGCCATTCAGCGGATAACCATCGTCACAAATGAAATTGGCGCCGCAGGAAAATACAGCGTGACCGGTATATTCCTGGGTGGTAAAATCAAAAAGTATGCATTACTTCTGTCCCTCGTTAATACACTATTTCAGCACTGGTCTCGATGGATTCACCTATGCCGATTTGCTAACTACGCCCAGTTCGTTTGTATGTAGCGTTTGGGAATGCTGTACAAGGATCTCGGCGGGGATGATGCTCCTCGCGCAGCCGATCCCAACACCACTTTCTGATAACTGGCGTGGCAAACCTAGGAGTTTATCCTACAAGTGCAGAATAATCTTTTTTTAATGCAGGATAAAGTAGGACGAAGCAGTACACTTAGAGCTCGCTTCTAGAACAGCAGACACATAAAGGTATTACAGGGAATATTAATACGTGGTAACATAACGGATAATTGTGTGGTGTTAGTTGTAGGAGTCATCTTAACATATAGCCTTTGTGCGACATCCGCCAACATCGTTCTCCAATATGAAATATTTGCTGAAAAGGAAGGAAGCCAAAGTACTGAATGGCCGTGAACACGACGGGCTTGCAAAGCTTTTTGGACCCGACACTTAATCCGTAGGTTTCTACTACCTGAGAGAAAACTCCCAAACAGAGAGCTCGAGAAGCTGAGTATTGCTTTTAGGCAGAAGCAGTAAGGACAAACAGCGTTTTAGGGTGTTACACTTGAGAAGCCAGGCTAGATTCTGGCAAGGAAACCCGGTGTTATTCTCTTACAAGTCAATAGGACAAGGAAGCCATAGAGTTCAAGGGATGCACGGAGTCACCATACGCGTTTGTCTGACAAGTGCTACAGCATCGGCAAGCCGCATGTAGGCTGAGCCACCTCAGACAGCCGCAGATTCTTTGGTGCATTGAGACAAACGGACTCTCTATTAAGTTTTCGTATTTTTACTCCTTCTGCCCACTTTCATCGACCGTGGTGTCTTCACTCTCACTTATCACTCACCGCTTCTTTCATGACAATTCTACCGCCCCTAGCCCTCTCAGCTCTCCTCGGTCGTCCTATTGATACCTCCTAACTGCTTTCACGATGTTGACACCAGCAATCGTCAACATCCAGTCGTTCTTTTACCCGATAGGGAACACACCTGCGGTTTCCCTCACCCAATCCATACCTCCAGGCGATCCTGCCGACATCCTTCTTCTCGGATGTGGCGATGTGCGGAATATCTTATTTACTGTTCACAATGATAGCATGTTGTCCCGCTCTTAATGCATGTCTTCGAGACTTATTAACTGATTTCAGGTCGCAAGTTGGATATCACCTGCTGCGACAATCAGAAGGCCGTCATCGGTAAGTCGTAGCTTTCATGTTGAACCGAGTGTGCGAAATGCGCTGACATGGAGCGTCGAAGCCCGAAATGTACTGCTTTTGTCGCTCATTATCGACGATAACGATGGGCAGAGCAACAACTCCCTTTGGAACATATATTATCATATGTACCTTGATCGACAATCTCTTGACCTCCTCTGCTCCCAGGGCAAGACGCTTTACGAAGCCTCTTCCACCATGGAGACTTGGCAAATGAGTAGATATGGACGTTTTCTGACCTTCTGCGATTCTAACACGCTCACCGATGTTCGTAAGATGTGGGCGCTTTACAGTACCGAACGGGAGGGGGTCGACTTACTTCGCTTCAAGAGTTACTTTCAGTCCTTCCTCGACAGAGCGAAGGCAAAACGCTCGGTCAGTATCAACCTGACCGGGCTTCGTTCAGCCTCCCCGGCTCATATCCATGGCCCAGAAGATCTTGATGCTCTCCATAAACATTACTGGAAGTACGGAACTACAGAGTTGAAGGCGAACATCAGATCAGCTGCCACATATCCAAATCCTGCCATTCTCACCCTAGAGGACGGGGCTGTCATACACTATGGCACTGACCCTCTACTTGGCTTTCACCTTGCGGCAGTTGATGCTCCCCTTGCCTCAACTGATGCTGCAACCAACCGTCTCCCACGACGTGAGAAGTATGCAGCTCTTGCTGGTGCCGAGTTTCGTGAATGGGTGGCATCGTGCAGAGAACAATTCCGTAAGAACCATGTCAGAGTGCGGTTCTTCGTCGGTGATGCGGTATCCTTTGCACATACTCTGCAACACAAACGCGAGACATCAGAAATCACGGCTCATTGGTACCGCGACCGATATGGAGTTCGCCCGCTCGAGCTAGACGGTCCTGACTATGCTCCTGGTGCTCGAGCTCCTGTGCAATTCGATGTGATAGACACGTCTAATCTTTGTGATCATTTGGGCTCACTAACGCTTTTGACCGCAACCTCCCCATTGTTGCGCGATAATGTTTCAGCCGTCTTATATACTGAAGTTCTTGCCAAAAATCATAAGTGTTCCCGAGAAGTGCTTGATCAAGTGCTGTGCGGTCATGTACCTACTCTATCTACACTTCTCCGCCTTTTTCCGGTCGAATACTGGACCAATATGTCGCCTATCTCAATTGCCGACGAAATGATGTTCGATACGCTTATGGCGGGAGCATCCGAAAATCAGGAATCTAGTTTACAGGGAGGCCAGATGTTTCTCAGAACTTCTTGGAAGCGCGAGCTTTGCACAAGCCCGGCCAAAGTGCCCCTGTCTCAAGGGATTCCACTTCGGTTCGATCCGAAAGAGCTCGCAACAACCCTCTATGGAGTCTACGTCCATATGTTTCTTAACGAAGACTGGGCACACCAGTTGTCAAATCTCGACCTAAATGCCATCAACAAGTCCGCGCTCGTATGGTATCAACGGTCCAGCTTTGTGTCGTTCCTCCGGTTGGTTCAAACACGAGTCACATGTGATTGGGATGCGGTGATGGAAAGCACCATAGAGCTCATTGAGAGTAGATCCAATGCCCCAATGGGAATGAGCTACTACCAGGAGCTTAACATATATCTTCACATACTAGGTGTCCATTCCACAGACGTCATGAATGACTGGCACAAGCGTGACGAGAGTCCGATTTTAACACCGTCCATGTCTTCTGTCAGGCCTGTGGATGGAAAATGGGGAGACTTGCGAGACTGGAAAAACATACCGCCAGTTGTCTGTGTCACTTTCAAGATTCCGCGCAAGAATCTGACAGTTTTCACAAGTATGGATCTCCAAAAACTAGGCACACCTCCTGTTCACTGCGTGCTTGAGGGCCCCAACCAATGGGGGATAAGCGGGTGGCTGAGCATCTTCCCGGCTTGTCAGCTGTCCTTTGGAGACATGTCCACTCTTGGGAAGCCCTATGATGATTCCTACGAGGTTTCGGTGGAAGAGGACCATGAAGGCTGGAGCGGAACATCGCCTCTGATCGCGTCCTTCTTTGCGCCGTCTTTCCTGTTACTCCAGCAGCCTCGAGACGTCTCAGTTGCCTTTGGAGTCCATAGCTCACCAGCCACAGTTGCTTGTTTCCTTCCGAAACTTGGCTTTGCATTGGAGGTGTATAAGACCAAGATAGATAACACCGACGCAGTCCATGTTACACGTTTTGCGCCCAATCAGCAAGGTTTTCCGATCGTAACTGGATTTACCCGAACAGCGCAAGCAAGTGGCATCGAAACGGGAGCCGAATCTTCATTGATCGCGGGTGTTGACAAAAAGACGGGAATCATGACAAGCCTTGTCGGCCGACTTGACATTATGTCCAGCGACCTCAAACAGGCCCTTACCAGTGGATGCGAGGTGAAGAAATCAATTATATCACCATGCGAAGTCGCCATCTGGCTGGGGCCGAACCCGCCCTTAGGTCTGTGCTTCCCCGTTTTCGCTAGGCAGTCTTTTCAAAGGTTAAGGATCGCTCGAAAGTCATCCTACATTGAAGTTGTTATACAAGTAGCAGAATGCTCTGAGTGGGTGACCTATCCAGAACATGTGTTTCCTGTTCGTTGTCAATCTGGGAAGCCGGTAAATTGCACCATGCCCTACCTCAATCTGCAGAAATGCCCCGTTATCCAGATCACGCAACATAAGAAACTGGGTTGGCTGATTCCTCATCTCGCGTTGGCTATGTCGGCCAGGGAGCGGGCGTTGCGCGAGAAAAAGGAGTTGCCACGGTCCGCAGGCGAGCAAGTTCGTCTAGACTTTAAGGAATCCATATTCCTCATCTTCGTTCAATTTGCCGGGCTACAGGGCACTAAGAGTAAGTTATTCTTCCTCAACAATGCCGCGAACGGTGGCGTTCATGTCATAATCCTGGCGAGCGCTCTACGCCTAGACCTCGCCAACCGTGCCGTCACGCTCGACTGTGCTGTTGTTTCTCTACACGATGCGCTGATGCATGATATCATGGATTCACTGGCTAAGCTGCAGGGATTTGGTGTTATCGAAATCAAGGTGAACGACGCAGAGCTGCGGCTTTGGCGACACGCCCTGCCTGCGTACGTAGAACGCTGTCGAGATTGGACTCATCGAGAGAACTGCGAGTACGCAATTTCCGGCTCAATCCCTCTGAATACTCAGAATGGAAAGCGTGTGCTATGTTCATGCGGTAGTGGGAAATTCCCTCCAAATTTCATCAGCAACGTTCCAGGCTGGGGCGACTTGTCTAAGTATGCCGTCCGTGCTACTATCTCGCCGTCATTCTGGGCTCCTTTCGCCGACGACATATACTCTCCCGACCTGCGCGACCTGCGCGAGCTAGGCAAGAAGAACGCCGCAGGTGTTGGGAAGACTGCTGTCGATGGTCGATGTGCATCTTGTGGCAAGAACAAACAGGCTGATGGGGGCAGTTTATTGAACTGTTCGCGGTGCATGAAGGTCAAGTATTGCTCGCGCGAATGCCAGCGGACAGACTGGAAAGCGCACAAATTGGTCTGCCAGTAGATGCGATTTTGAGGGACCTGTTTCACCTGCAGAGTAAAGGGGATTACTTTATTTAGGACTAAGGCGCACTACGTCGGGAATTGGCCCTAAGGCAAGCCGCCCTGGTGTCGAAGTCTGGATTGTGTCTGGCGCAAAGGTTCCGAGCGTGCTCCGTCAGAGGCTTATGTATTTGGTATCATGCGAGACAATATTTCTAAGTCAGGAAACCGATCATAGAGACCTCTCTTGAACAATGAGGGTTCACGGGAAGCTTGGCTTGGCATAACGTGGAAGTTCCATTTTGATTCTTATAACACACGCAGAATGAGCACTCGGGCGGTGCGACGTGTCGATCGGGTCTGCGATCAACACTTCGTTGCCGCCGAGTCTCCGTCTTGCTATCGGTGCACAAATGCTAAGCAACAGTAAGCCCGCGCGGCGGTCCCCTGGGCTGTTCTTCTGCGCAAGTACCGAAGGATGCATCGAAGGATTCCCCGCCCTAGCTCTTCCAAATCGAGTTGGAGTCGCAGCGTCCATTTGACCAACCAGATGTTCAATTCCTGATTCTGACTTACAAAAATAGGTATTTGAACACATGGGAATCTACTTCCCGCATGTCTCACATCAACGTGGCTGCGGGCTGAAACATCGCATAGGCACCTTTTGGAATTTTATGTAAGAAAGGATTTCGTGAATGGTGCACAGCCAATGGCGCTGATTTGAGTCGATGGCTGACAGGTGTCAGCGTGATAGTAATTGTCGCGAAATCCTCTCCAGGACATGACTGTGCTTTCAGAGTAGAGGGACATTATTTGCAAGATAGTGGGAGGACAGGGACAGGTATCAAAAGATGGCTTGTGTCGAGAATATATGTAGGGTTCATCTACTGTCTGTCGAGAGCAAACGACTGCCCCTTACCTCTCGAGAAATTGTTGACGTGGTCTACTGCTAAAGCCCGGAACTCAACATGGCGAATCACACGGACGGAATCTCAGTAGTCGAGGCCAATTATGGCACTCATTCTTCTCACACACTCACGCCTTGTGAGTCAGGCGATCTCGACGTCGAGAAGGGTCTCAGGAGGGGCGAAACCATCGTGTCGATGCCGGCCGAATTGTTCGAGAAGGTATATGTGCTCTCATTAGAAGTTCGCGATCATTAGATTGTATTTGCTAACGCTGCTATTCAAGCTCTATCTAACACCCAAGGCCCCTCATGCTGGCAACAATGCCCGAGCTTTTGCCAACCCGACGCCTCTTGGCTTTATTGGTTTCGTTATATCGACCTTCACCTTCTCTATGGTACTACGTATGTGCCACTCGCATCACTGTCTCTGGATTTATCGGGTCAGTAACTGACATGGAGCGCGATATTAGTGGGATTTGGGGGAGCCAGCGGGCTGTCTCCCGTCGTCGGCATCTTCCTCTTTACCGGTCCCGTTCTGTTGTTCGTCGCCATGATCTTTGAGTGGATCATGGGCAACTTCTTCCCCAGTATGTTGAGCTTATCGACCCTGATTTAATGGATGGCGCACACAGACAATCTAACCTGTCGAGATAGTGATGATTATGGGTCTCTTCACTGTCTTCTGGCTGTCGTTCGGTTTGCTCAATCTCCCTACACTTGAGCTCGGCACACCCTTTGCAACTACTAGCGGCAAGTATCCCGAAACCCATCTCCAGACATGTCGCTGCTTAGCTCTATCACCCACTAGTTCTTGTCTGGTTATATAATAACTCAAGTTTGCACAGATCCAACTGGCCTCTCCTCACAAGGGTACAATGCCGCGGTTGGGTTGTACCTGATCGTCTGGTAGGAATCAAATCCATCCTGCTTCCTGGCCACGTGGCTAACGTACCTTATAGGGGATTTGCTCTGTTCACCTTCTTCATCTTCACGCTCAAGTTCAATTTCGTATTTGCGGCGCTGTTCTTCATAGTTAGCATCGGTGCTTGGCTACTGGGTGCCGCATGTATGCATTCTGCTATCCCTCTTTTCCTTGGAAGTTCAGTAATTGCTAACACATTGTGTAGATTTCAAGGTATCATATGGCGACTATGCCGGTGCTATGGTCATGCAGAAGGTTGGCTCAATCAATCCTACTACGTTGCTTATCACTGGGAGACTAATATTTCAAAGGCCGGAGCATCATTGTTGTTCGTTGACGGGGTCTTGGGATGGTACGCGTGTTTCGCCATGATGTCTGCAGAGATGCGCATGCCGTTTAATCTACCATTCGGCGATCTCAGCCGTCTCTGGCCTGACACCAATGTAGGAATTAAGTCCGAATGATCAATATGGTTATAAGTTGGAAGTAGGGATGGATAGGATACGTGGAGCGAAAACGGGCTCTGCACAGCGTCAAAACGTTCTAGATAGTTATGCTTTCGGGGAGTTCTGGGTGCACATATTTCGGTAGGATCATGCGCGAGACAAGTATTACGAATTAGGTCGCGGGAATCTCAGATGGATTCCAAAAATGATTACTTGTTGCCTTAGATCAAGTTCCATCTGCTCGATATATAGGGGCTGTACTTTCGGACACCAGAACCTCCATCCATGGCGGCCTTCATACCAACACTACAACCGAAATGGTGTGCGTGGATGCTTTAGTCATCAAAATCGCGACTAGATCATAGCTTCTCTTTATCACATTTATGAATCTGAGGACATCAATTGCAATGATGTGGGAGACTGTTGTGAAGAGGTTGCCTAACTGAGTCAGTAGCTAGTTCGAAGGATGCTGTATGAATGTACGAAAGTTGAAAATGCCGTTGCCACTTGCCACGCCGTGACAGATGGTGCTGATGAGAGCGAGGATGATGAATCTGGATCAGTAGATATTCAATCGAGATTCACGGACCTTTCTGGACAAGCAACTTTCTATCTGTCAAGGGATGAGAAAGATAGACTGTCAAAACTTGAAACTGTGCTAAGACAAATGGCAGCACTCTTTTGGGAGATCCAAACCCGTCGAAAGACTCTCGTCCGAGAAAATCCCAGCACCGTACAGACGCTATTTGGGATCTTGTCTGATTTGAGCCAACTGATTGATGTGCTATTGCTGTGGAAGCAGAGTCTGCATGCTTACCTAGGTGGAATAAGGATGCTCTTAGGTACTAAGGTACCTACATGCTTCTGTCCCCCTATCTTATCTGCACAGCCACCGCTATGCTAAGCCACTTCTAGTAGGGTAGGTGCCTACCGCAGGTGCTTATGATCGTCCCTGTATGTACTACGACCCGTACACACATGCACATGCAACAAACATAAACGACTAGGCATCATCCATTTGGGGGAAGGAGGTCGGTCCTACCTACTGTGATGGAAGGTACTACCTACTTATAATACAGCATACAAAAGGTCATCTGGCTTGACGACACTGCCCTGCCCTCTCCGTCCCACCTACAACATCAAAATCACTCTGCTTTCGTCTGCGACTTTATCTCGTCTCACCACCGACCTTCTCTATTTGACCCATTCTCACTCACCTCTGGCCATTCTCCGCTACTTCATGCCACCTCACATCTCATCTCAGTAAACCGTCAACATGATGGGTAGGGTATTTTTCACTCCTGCCCCCATCTACACCATTTCCGTAGTCGCATTCGATGATTGCGACTCGAAACCTGCCTTGTCAATCTACCGCGGCATTTCGCCTCGGACTCCAGCGAGCCAAGACTCGTCGGCTACCACTGTCCTGCCGCCACTCTTCTCTTTTCAGGTCTACGTCACGTACAATGTTGAGTTCATGGAAGAACGCGAGAATTTGGCACGGAGGCTTTTCGAGTGCCTGGTAGAACAATTCTACGATGACGACCTTGTGCGCTTCGACATCTACTTTCACCACGGTGCCTCCAGCGCCGATATTCTGCAGCATTATGCCACGGAAAAGAGGGCAGTGAACAGCTACGCCACTGATGGAAGCCTTTTCCGCCGCTTCGCAATCGTCGTCGCAAGTGATCAGTGGGAGCAGCATGGAGTGACTCTGTTGTATCATGATCCACCTGCTGAATATCTCAATTCCAGTGAAAGCGAAAGGGCCGTCATCTTTGGGGAAGATGTCGCTCACGAGATTACTGATGAGGGGCTTCTTCTTGTTCAACGGCCTATACGTGACGAATCCACCGGGATGTCGCTGTCCGGAGGATTACACATGTTTGCTTGCAGTACAGCCAACTACGACCAATACGACGAGACATACAGAGAAGCGATCAAAGAGGGGCGGACTGAATGGTGATAGGTATGGTCATTTAGATGGCTACGCTACCTAGGTAGATATACCTCTAAACAAATCTACGTAGCTACTGCGCATTCCTCCATCATTGCACCCACGGTCCACTTGCTGTTGTCCACATTCCGTATCGGCTCTTTGGCACCCTCGTTCCGCTCATACCAACCTGGCTTCCTGGATTTGGCTGAGCGAACTGTAGCACATTACCTGCGCCTCCCTGCCCAAAGAATGTCGTGGCCCACCTGTCCGCTTCGTCGTTCTTAGAAGTCGACATTCCTTGCATGGATGTCTTTGCTCTAACTGCCCACGAACTGGCATGAGCCTCAATTGTCGCAAGATACACATCGATCCAATAGGCCCAGATATCACGTAAACCGCGATCAGCGCCCGTAGGCCGGCCTGGCTCGTCCCCAGGGTGGCTCCCCCAAGCATATTGTGCGTCAAACTCTGCCAATATGGTCTCAATCATCTGGCCAGAGGCTTGAAATTTGGCAGATATCTCCGAACGGCGCATGTATCCAAAAACTCCTGCTGTCTACAACGTAGTCAATTAAAACATTATTCAGTTAATATACCATCGATACGTTGACCCCAGCGGGATAGGAAGGATTAGGACTCACGTCGCGTTGGATTATCTTCGATGCGCGCACTTTTCCATTTTGATCTAGTGCCTGAGGCTGCCGGTGCTGAAAGAAGACACCCTTGACGCGGTTGATACCCTTATAAACCAAAGCCATTCGGCTTTTGCCGATGGGGCTTTCACCTCCAATTGCATCGTCCGTAATGAGGTTCAAGACGGTCGCGCCGTTGACAACTTCGAAGTCGAAACTACCGGTTCCTGCACCGAGCAGCACATCATTGACCCAAGCATTGGTCGCTGCAGTGTAGCCTTTGGGGAGTCGGAAGCCAAGGTTAAACTGTCCCCCGCCACGCAAGAAGTCAAAAAAATGAAGAACAGTCTGGGTCTCTAGGATGTGGTCTGTCTGATATGTGCTCGTATCAACTTTATTAGCCGCGAACTTCTCAACAGTGGTTGGACAATTTGGTGTCGACGCTCCCCTTTGATCAAAGCCAAACCACTTTGCAACCCCGTCGGTTTTATCGGAGTTGCAACTTGGGTAATCATTAAACCACAGCGTTTTCTCGGTATTAGGATTATTAGGATCAAGATACCAAATATTCGATTTGGTGGTTCGTTTCCACAGATGATGACCATTCTCAGTGACATTTTCCGCGTCCCACCCCGGAACCAAGGCATCCAGGTCGCTGGAATCTAAAATATTGGCGGCACATGTGCTCTCGTCTGGACGACCCTGGACGAGCTCACATATTGCACCAGTTTGTCTTTGACTGATCATTTCGGTGTCGCAAAGTGGACATGGGCCCAGAGAGTTACCCTCATCATTGTTGCTGAGCGGACACTGTATTCCAAGGTGCATGACCGGGCCGACAGGATCGCGACGTTTCTCTGACACGCCGCGAACCCTGCGCTCAGTCGCAGTATCTGCGGGGTTACTAATCCATGGGCCAGTGGCTCTTTCGCGATGGCGGTGTTCTTTTTCATTATATCCATCCAGTCCATGAAGATCTCGGGATAAATTGGGGCAAGTATTGGGAATAATTTGTATGGGATCACTGGAAGCTATTGGCAATGGTGACCTGGCCAAGGTCCAGCCAGCAAAACTCGGGGCGTCAATCGACGCGTACAGATCTGCGCCCGCATCTACTCCATAGCAAAAGGATGTAGACGACAAACTACCAGAGCCTCCGTGATGGGAAGCATCGGCATGGAAACGAACCCAACCGTCGGCTATCAGACTAACGGTTGCTGTAGCTGTTTCTAGGAAATACTTATTGAACTCGATCCCGAAAGTAATCATAGGCTTCAGATGAAATTCGACGAATCCAGAGGCTGAAACCCCGTACTGCCATTCTGGTGTAAAGAGATCCTGGGTTCCATCACGGTTTGGTGATTGATCAGACTTTGGGTCCCATTCTGCACCCTGGTCTGGGTAAGTCTGGCGGATGTCCCAATCAGCCAAGTTGACGTTGGCTTCGAAGTACGCTCCCAAAGTGAGCTGTCCCTTGACTGCGCCAAGAAGCTGAAAATTGGGCCCAATGGTAACGATACCCGGTACCGCGAACGGTGCTCCAAAATAGTGGCCACCGAATAGCGGCTGGTCTTCACTGTCGAACTGAGCTGTCGCAACAGCATCAGCTGTGAATTTGGCGCTGACTTTGCCACGGTTATTGAAGTACAGGTACGAATCCTTGAAGCTGACAAACCCTGAATTGCTCAGCGTCGTAATCAAAGTCAACCCGAAGCTAGTACTAATTTCAACATGTGTAGATGCTCGAACGTCTAGTTTGCCAGAAACGGTTGTACCGGCAGGCCCAATGGGGCATCCTTGAACAACTTCGTTCAGTAGAATGACTGGGAAGTCTTCGGAGTATTGGTTGGCGATGATTGGGTGATCGGACACGCCATTGACGAGGCCCTTGAGCCACTCAATAATGTCGCTTCCAAACCAGCGTTTATGCAACTCGTCATAGGTTAGGACACCTCTGCGATGGTCGGCTAGATCGTCTTGCCAGGCGTCCTCGAGCCATCTCTTATGGTTGCCATCGAATGTATCTAATGAACGCTTTCGCTTGCTCGCAGCCTTGTTGACTATCTTGTCCCAATACCCTGGTTCATTTGAATAGTCAATACGCATCTGAGTATCACCCAAGTCGCGAGGAACCCGAGAGAAATCATAATCGAACGTTAGGTCAAAAATCTTGGATTGAACCAGACCTCGCCTGACAAGATTGTTGGGAAGATGCTGATTTCGAGACTCCCTCATTTCTTTAACAACGGCGTAACGGCCGGGGCCGCAACCCTTGGGCATCTCCACGATAGTTCCCGACGCACCATGGCCTAGATGAATCTTATCACAGGTGCTGGATTCGCTTAGGTCTGTGCACACCATGCGAACGGTCTGGGCCTCTTCGCCCTCGGCATCGAAGCAATCAAAAACTTCCCAATGCGAACCGTCTCTAGCATTGAGAGAAACTTGGATGGTCTCAGGTGATACCATGACAATAAAGCCAAACTCGGCGTCGCTCGGATCGTCAGTTAATGTAAGAGGTGCCGACCCACCGTAGGTTGGATCCAGCTTGAGATCGAACTTCGCGTCAACACCATCGCCTGTAGGTGGACTTGGAAACAAGTAGTTGAGAGGAACAGGCAAGAACGGTGAGCTCTCAGGTGGCGGATCGCAGCAAAAAGATCTCGTTCGCTTAAGATATAAACTACCACACGAGTGAGCTTCACCTTCCCAGTTTCTGGTCAAAGAGACCGAATGACCGGTTGGGCAGTGGTTATCAAAACAACTGTTGGGTTTGCCGTACCACGCGCAATTCTGCCAGTCTTGCGCTTTCTTGCAGCAGAAATGTTTGCGGCCGCTCCAGCAGCCGTCGACCCCCCATGTTAACTGGTTTTCATCAGAAGCACACCCTACATTACAGCGAGACCATCGACAGTCGGGCACCTCCCTCGCTGCCTGGCAGCAGTAAAACTTTCTTCCATCGTTGCAGTAATGACCATCACCCCACTTACTAGAAGCCAGAGCGACTTCACCAGAACGACACTGACCGTTGCACAATGACGCAGTGCCGCGCCACGCGCAGACCTTTGGGTCTGGAGCCGATGCAAAAGGACAGCAGATTGAATTTTTATGTCCCTTTCCGTCACATTGTATCGTTGACATCAGAACCTCGCCCGTCTTACAACTAGAGATACCGCAATCAGTCACTCGGCAATCTCCTCCTCCCGCATTCTCCCAGTTGTTCGCAGCCTGGGCTTGAGCGCCGATCGAGCCGATCGATTTTGGATGGATGACGCCTGATAAAGCGTCGAGCTGTGCAGTGTCTTGATTAAGCGACCAAATGAGAAGACCACCCAGACCCAGGTCATTCGCCAGCTTGATTTTAGCCTGGAATGTCTCTTGATCGTCATAGCTAACCCACTGGTCCGAGTTCCAGGTTACATACTTAACTTGATTTGTCTCATCATGGTAGGGTGTCAGGCCGTTGGTAGTGATGACATCCAGGATCTCACGATACGACAATGTTCCCGAATTTTGTGTACAAGGGCCAGGTGACGCCCCCCCTTTGAACAAGCATCCCGGCGTGGAGCACCCGGGATCGCTCAGCTGATACGACCGGCCATAAAAGCCAAGACCAAGGTTCAGCTTTTCCGCTGGGATGGAGTTGCGCCAGTACAGATCTAGGGCAAGCTTGATCTCAGTCAAGTTGGTATGCGCCAAAACTATATCCCTAATTAGCGATTAGAATATACGGTGACTAAGCCTACTTACCATGAGTTCCGATCGGATTTGAACCGTCCCATGTCCCATGGAGATCATAAGACATGAGATTGACCCAATCGACATGTTGAGTCATATTGAAGAGGTCAAAGTGTCGCAGATACCAGTACGAGGTTGGGGCTGTAAAACTGATTATGCCGCTAAACTTGGCCCTCAGATCGCTGAGCAGTAGAGTGTAATTGAGGCCATCGGTGTCATGACCCCCTCGGTCTCCAGCTCCCGGATATTCCTACGATGCTGTCAGCTAAGCCACTGAAATGAGGCCTGACGTGCTCACCCAATCAAAGTCTACACCATCGAAACCATAGTTTTGCATGAAAGAAAGCAAGCCGTCGATGAACCTGGCCCGGTTCGCAGAACTGCTTACTATATCCCCGAAGACTGGTTGGGTGATGGTGTGGTTGTTACTGAACGTCCACCCGCCAAGCGACACAATGACCTTAAGAGCCGGATTCTGAGACTTCAACTCGGCGAATTGAGAGAATAGTTCGCTGGGCACATTATGATCCATCGTGGTGATGGCATAGCTGCCTGGCGTAATGTACGCAAAGGAATAGTGCAGATGAGTGATGCTGGAGATAGGGATATCCTTCAATTGCATACCAATGCAGTTCTTGTTCCAATTCCACGCTTCATAGTATCCGATAATGCGCGACTGGACATCACCACCAGACGAGCCAGAGGAAGGCTGATCACAGTTTGACTAACAAGATCTTGTCAGCTCCGTAGTACATATGGAAAAGAATAGGCGAAGACAAACCTGACATGTCGTGTTCGCATTGTTCGTCTTGGCGCAGAACTGATCCGTCGTGCCGCAGTAGCCGTATTGACTGCAGCAAACTTTCAGAGGGCACTCTTGGCCTGGTGTCTTAGCATAGCGACCGCATTCAGCGGTGGCATCACAGTGGCTCCAACATTTATCGTTTGGTGTGTTTCCATTGCCACAGCTGTCTGGTCCATAGCCGCAAAAGCCAGACTTGGCACAACAAGCGCCATTCGCGCAAGGTCTATGCTCATCGCAGGAGTGATCATCAACTGTGCCGCCGGTCTGTCTTTTCGAAAGTACAGTGCTTTGAGCATGATAGAGGTCCTGGCTTGGACACATTCCTGGCAAGGGTCTTACCTTGGCTCGGAGACTTTCCGTGGAGTCGATAGCCGGAGATATTGGTACACACGTGTAGGCATAATGGGCTTCACGAGAGTCAACAGTTAAATTGAGACTTGGTAGGGAGGCGACCTGGCCATGGAGAGCTAACAAGCCCAGTAAAGTGAGTGAAAGAAGTTTCATATTGAAGAATGAGGAGTGGAATGAAATAATTCAAAAAAACTAATGAATTAACTTCATTCTGGATGGTACTTTCGGCTGCTCAGATATAAAAGATCGGGCTTGACAGTTATCAACGGAGGAAAATAAATTCCTGACGAGCTGATATGGTCGTCGCTTAAGAAGGCCACCCAAGTACGCAGAGGTTGTACCGTCATATCCATGAGTGTCCTACGCCGCAAGAACTGTGATTTGTTGTTTGTTATTTGGTCGTACAGAAGAAGTTGCACTCGGCGCAATAACGGCATCGTTTTCCGTTATCTCTCTCGTCTTATGCCTCTCTAGTGGAGACATGTCACACGTAGAGATTTTCAATGGCGACTAGGAGGCATGAACGCATCTCTCGCGCAACCACAACAGTTTGCTTAATCCTCTCTGCAGCTCGCCTTTTTACAATGCGCCGACGTACTAACGAGCCTATCACAAGACTCGAATATTCCGTTCAGATCTATCCTCTACCTCAGTTTGATGAACACAGGAACAAGTGAAATTTCTCGCGAAATTACAAGTTAGCTTTTTTGAGAAACATGACCCCTTGCCGTGAGCGAATTATGAAGTCAAGGTCGAACAAGAAGAAAGGAATCACATAAGAAGGCCCGATGCAAGTCCCGTTCCCTCTTTCGCTAATGGAGAGTATAGTAGCCTGTTTGCAACCAGAAATTCTCGAATGCTCCAACTGGAGAATTGTGACATCTTGTCTTCGAATATTCTCAACGCTTTGTGGGAGCAGCTTTCGATTTTTTAATCCATACTCTCTGTATCAAGCCAATATGATTTTATCCGCGTCCCTCTTTTACGCGTTGAGTTGCTTCGGCATGCTACGGTATACCTCAGCACAGTCATTTCAGTACCTGTTCAATGATTCTCTACCGGACGTCGCTCTGACGCCTGCCTGCGCAGCAGCTTTGACGAGTAATATCTCATGCGACCCATCGGTTACATACTTTCAGGCGGCAGAATACTACGATCCCACTGGGTTGCGACAAGTCTGCACAAAGGACTGCCAGACTGGCATCCAGAACTATTATTCTAGCCTCACTACTAATTGTCAGGGTTTGATGTACAACGATACGGAAAGTACGTATCTTCCAATTGACTCTATCGGCTCCAGGCTCGAGTACATATACTCCCTTGTCTGTTTACAGGACAGTGGAAGGTTTTGCAATTATGTGGCCTACGAAGCTTCGCTGCAAGCAGACGTCAATGCCTCAGCTCCTCTAGGTAAGCCTCTACGTGTTGTGACGGTTGATAACCCAGAAGCACACTAAGATACAACCAGGGCAACCTAACGGGACTGCTGTCGCCTCTCCTTGCGATGGTTGCTTTGTCAAACAACTTCAACTTCAAGCTGGCTCACCATTCGGTGGAGGAAGCGAACTGGCTGCAGCCTATAGCTCGCTCACCAGTAGCTGCGGGGTCGCCGGTATGCCAATAAAGACTACTGCCATATCCTCGAGCATGGTGTAAGTTAGACCATTATTTTATGTTGAATACATATATCTTACCACAAGACAGTTCGCCCACACCAAACCCCATTTCAACATGTTTAGGGGAGACATATATAGTCGCATCCAATGATACATGCCGCTCAATTGCGCAGAGTCAAGGCATTAGTATCGGCTGGCTTGTTTCGGGTAAGTTGATCACACCCTCATGCAATCCTGCTGCTGCCAATTTAGACTGGGAGCTAATCGCATATAGACAACAACTTGAACGCATACTGCGCCGGCTTTGATGCCACAGGCTCTCTTTGCATACAGAATACCTGCGCGACATACACGATCAAGGTAAATGACACTTGTACTACCATTGCGAAAGCGAACAACATAACATCTGCGCAGATCATTAGCTGTAAGAACTCAGACGATCTAAGACATTTAACAACAACCGCTGATAATCACCAGGGAACCCAACATTGAACTCCGCATGTAATAACATCGCTTACTCAATAAATGACCCGATTTGCATTAGCAAGCCCGGAGTCCCTTACACCAGTCCAAATATGACGATCCCAGTCGCGACAAGCTTCTCAACCGCGGCTCCTGCGCCCACAGACATCGCGGAGGATACGACGCGCAGATGTGGCGAATTCTATCAAGTCCAGGAAGGGGATTACTGTAATTTGGTTTGTCTCAAGTTCAACATCAAATTGGACGACTTTCTCTTCCTGAACCCATCTGTTAACGCTAGTTGCACCAACCTCTACGCCCACGAGAGTTACTGTGTCGCCCCGGTTGGGAGCTTGAGTAACTACCCAGGGCATCCCGGCTACGTAGCTCCTATCAATGCCAGTGTCGCGTCTGCGTGGTTATCTGCTCCGAAGGCGACCTATCTGCCTCCCGTGTTGAACATCACGGACAACGCGCCACTAGCCAGTGGAACTCGATCAGACTGCTGGTCATTTATGAATGGGGAAATGCTACAGCTCCCTATTAATGGCACAGTCTACCAGTCGACTTGTCAATTTGTAGCTTCGACCTATGATATTACGTTAGACCAGTTGCGCAACTGGTGAGTCCTTGTCCTTGTCTACTCCCCTTGTAACGTTGATTCGTATCTAGTAAAATATATTATCTTGGAGACTCATTAAGGTGCAGGAACCCTTCGCTCAACACGAACAGCACAACCTGCGCATTTCAAACGGGTGTGCGATACTGTCTACTACCATACAAACCAACAACAACAACATCCACGACGCCAACCCAAACAGCCTTCGGCGATATGATCCGGGTACGCAAATAACAAAACCTCTCCTACCATCTACAGCTCTTTTGAACTAATAGGAGTGCATTTCTGGAACAGCCCGGTACATGGACCAACTGCACTGCCTACTTCGACGTGGACTTCAGCTGGACATGCCAACGTGTCCTCGACAACTTCGGTCTCACAATCGCGCAATTCAGCACCTGGAACCCCGAAGTCGGAAGGCAATGTGAGAATCTCTGGGAGAACTATTCATATTGCGTATCGCTAAATTTGACGCTTGACGAAGCGGCTGGTAGCGACCAGTCTGGTGGTGGGACAACAAACTCCACGCCTGTTGCTACTTCATCAATGAGTACCGCAAGCACTGGGCCCGTGATTCCCTCGCCGACACAGCCCGGCAGTATCATGAGTAGCTGCAATACATATAAACAAGCTATGAAAGGGGATTACTGTTATATCTTCGCGCGGAATAATGGGATCACAGTTGACCAGCTTGCTGCTTGGAACACTGTCCTTGGTGCTGGCGGTAAGGACTGTGGATCACAGTTCTGGATTAACTATTGGTATTGTGTTGGTGTAGCTTAAAGAGGGTATCAAGTGCTTGGCTTGTATTAGTAATTAAAGTTTAACTATGTTATAGTGATTGTGTAGCCCTCGGGTTGGTTTTTACAATTGTCCAGGCGACACGTCTTATCTCTACAAAAGTGTTCCTGTACGCCGCCGCGAAGATTCGGCTAATAACGCTCACTTAGATGAAACGTGTTAACGGGTGGTTGGTAGTTTGGAGTACTTTAAGTATCTAGAGGGCCGGGAAAGGGCGAAAACTTCACGATTGGTTGCCACTATTATGCAATTAGTAATCAACACTATCTCCAAATCTTCATATGTAGCATATTGGAATACTATTCCAATCAATAATATTTCTCCCCCCTTTTGACTCTCTTAATAAACCCTTCATCTTCTTCAAGCTCTCCTATCCCCAGCTCGTCAACATGCCCAGCATTTATGATGCAATGGCCGAATCGGACCTTCTGATGACGCAGCAGCCTCGATCTAACACAGTCGTCCATGGCAGACCCGCCAGAAGGCAGGTTTGGGCAATTCGTCACATTGCCACGGAGTAACGTCGACGCATTGAGTTGCAGATTTGGGATAAGAATATGCAAATCGAGGATCAGCTTGCTGAAAGCAGCCGAGAAAAGAATAGAGGTAGAAATAACAAGTACGGCGTACCAAGCTCTGTTGAAAACAAAACGCTGCTCAGATACCGTGTTTGTCCCCGTAGCATTAGAAATGGGGTCGTAGCTGTAATAGTCGTAATCGACGATGAGAGCGTCGGGGTGTCCTTGAGAGCTTAGGTTGTAGTTATAAATAGCCGACCAGTATGTGTTGAGTAATACGGAGAATCGCTTCGTGAAGTTGTCATTTCCGACTTCTGTTAAGTGTATATCTTCGTAAACGCCCTGAGTTTTGTTCGGATGTTGAAGGTAATACTGCAAAAGCCCCGGCGTCGCCGCACGGAGGACCTGACTATCGATCGCCGATATCATCAAATTCATGAACTTGGCGGTGCTCGGGAAATCGTCTTCCCATCGAGGACACTTGTCTAGACTAGTAGCAGCTGCAGAATAGGCGCTTGGGTGTTGAAGGGATTTCCGCATGCGATCTACGCCACAGTTCCAGCCCTTACAGCCGACTGAGACCTCGACAAAACTTGTCCCTATAGTGCATTTTGCCACTGTTTCGCTAGCATCGCTGTTCCAGCTTGAATACATCAATTGCCTCCTGGGTGGGTTGCTTGTCGAGTTAGAGTGGCAACGTTGATTGACGCTTTCTACACTATTATTTGTCGAGACGATCCAACCCCACGAGTTTGTTGACCCCTGAAGATCCAACGATTCATCAATTATGGAGCACCGCAACTTATTATCGGAGCAACCTGTCTTCTTTGTTCGATTGAGGGTGTCGATCCTATATTTACTGTCTTGCTCGGTGGCGTTGCCGAAACCCGAACACTCCATATCCCAGTATGATAGTTCCATTTGGAAACGTGTATGTCCCGTGTGAGGAATATTCGCAACGGGCACCCCAATCAGAGACGCGTACCATGTTTCGTTTGAGTTTGTTGGCACTGGGACCCAGTCGCCCTCAGAGGCTGTTCCATATTCGGGCAAACTTTCTAAGACGGGGGTCTTCACATTGCCCCAGAGATCTGACGCTGACATCTGGATCGCCGACGGGGAAGACAAGGAGGACACAAATGCCGAAGAGAGAGGGATTGGTAGGGGTCCGAGATCAGACGCCTCTAGTGCATACGGGAAAATAGATCTAGAATAGTCCAAAAAGGTGAGTCCGACCGGTCGTGTGATGGCTACTCCATGATATCCGATGACCCTAAGCGTTGCCTGCCCTCCAAGCGGTGATAACGCCCAAAGGATAAGGAGGCCAACACTGATAATATCGAAGTAAATAAAGTTTCGTTCCAAAAGAGTTACTATTGTGTTTCCTATCGTGGTGCTGCCGAATAGTAAATCTAGGAGTCCGACTTTCTCCCCCGCTTGTAGTCTATACAGGGCGAGAGAACGCAACGATCCACCAACGACAAGAGAAAAAAGGATTGGAAATATTGTAGGGCCCTGCAGGAATCATGATTCTTAGCGTGTAAAGGGTGACAAGAAGAGTTCAATACGATAATACCTACGTAGTGAGATACTTGATCAAGTTGACGCACCAGAGCGGCGTTGCTCATTGTGCCGTCGCTATGGCGGACGAGTCCGGCGTAAATGAAGAACAGTAGAACAAACAAGAGAAGTATAATATTAGCAAGTATCTGTGAAATCCTTGTTTTGCCACTTCTCAGCAGGATTGAATCTTCCGGCCAGCCTGCGACGCGGTTGTAGGCAGATGCCATATCGGATTATAGTCTTGAAGTTGCAATGTTGCAACTCAGCTCACGTATGGCTCGTGTACTTGAGTTGAATATTATGAAGGGGAACTCATGTGTATATTTATACTGCGTTCTAATTTCAATTGTAATTATAGGTAAGGAATATGAACCGTCTGAAACCTGCCTAGGTATTCGCTGTGAATCGGCGGCGCAGCAAACCAGGGGCTAGGGCTCAAGTCATCTCATAATCCACTCTTAGGCAATTCATTGGTTAACTGCGATGCTATATCGCATGTACTACTTTTTCCGAGCTGCTTACAACAATGCTGACCAAAGGTGAGAGTATCACACTTGACATTTCACTGGGAAAAGCATTTACGGATTTTTTCGGTCACCGCACCTTTCAAGGGCACAACATGAAGGTTCGGTAATAAACAATAACTGTATGGTACATACTAGTTGCAGTGACTTATCTAGGCATGTATCTGCGAAAATTTCAAGGTGCCTTAGCCTTTATGCAGTCAGCACTCCAAAGTACTAACAACATCTTAGCCCCCCACCTAATTTTTATATGCTGCAGGACTTCTTGTTGGCTCTCTAGCACACCATCCACGAGTGCACTTCTAACTGGATTAATCAGAGTATGAATGCATTTCGCAGAGCAAATCTGACCAACAGTCCTCAGCCCTATATAACTCGCCCGATGAAGCCCATGGCGGAGATATGGTAATGGGGCCGAATTCTAGGCATGACACGGGCCCTAAACTAAGGACTATATGCCACCAGAATCGACTTCGCTGGGGCAGATTAGCCTCCTCTTCTTACATAATAACAATCGTAGATACTGGATACTCCAGCAGTTGGGACTGTGGCAGACACCGCTTGTCTAGGAGAGCAGGTAGGAGTTCCAGTTAAATCTTTTGTCGCCTCTGAGCTCACCCGCTTCATCAACACAGCTGTACTAAGACCAGGAGTTATCTGAATGAGAATTATACAGACTAGGCGCTAGCTGTTCATCTTTTTCCCCGAGATATCAAATAGCAGTAACGTCGACCCAGAATCTCGTGTCGTCGGTCTTGTAAATAGGGTTTCCATCAATCTGGCTCTGGATCCATTCCACCGCGTTCTTATAAGTAGTAATATCATTCGTATACGGGTTTGCGAGACCCGATGCACCATCTCGTTGGCCGCCGAACCACGCGTCGTACCCATAGTAGTTTTGGCAGTCCCATCGAGAGGCAACGTCTGGGTAAATATCCGAGCTAAATAAGCTAGTCAGCCCATGGCATCCTATTTTAAACATAATGTGTCACAAGAGAGGAGAGGAAGGGAGGGTAACGATCTTACTTCAACTTGGCACCGTTATTCCAGTCTGCAGTGCTTTGGCCAGCAAAGCCAGCACGACTGGCACAAACGCGTAGCATACCCCAATTCTGTTTGAAAACTCCGAAATTGGCGGAGTCATCTTGTTTGTTATCACCTATTCAGCTTGTTAGTCGAGAAACGATCAAAACGAGCATAGTGCAGTGAGGGTTTAAATAATAGGTACCGTATGCGTAGTCCGCGGTCATTGTCTCGGTTTCCAGCATTGCAATTGCCAGATCAAGAGTGTTGCCACCAGCATTAAGAATAGCCTGCTTGCGAGCGCCGAGGCCGGCAACAGTGTATGAGCCCCTATCCTGACGGCGGTCTAGTCTTGAAGCTGGGCTAGCGAACGACGCTCCGAGCAAGAACAGGATGGGAAGAGAGGAGAGCTGCATGATTGACAACACGAGTGAGCTAGTATTCTAGGAGTTATGTTTGACTTATCGATGAGAGAGAGTTCCGATCTAAAGAATGTTGATCGGTGTCCTCCTTTATATCTTCATTCTACAAAACAAGATACAACATAACAACTGTATTTCCGGACTGGTATCACGTAGATCACTTACATTCGTAGGACCAGCGGCCGATTTCTAACGCCGTGGCACCGCGGGCCGATGTGGATCTCACGGGCAAAGTCCTGATCTGGGATGCAGTTCGTTAGATCGCCGGGTGGAGGTTTAGCGTGGTGACGCCGCGATATCGCGGATGACAGCATATCCCCAAGGAACGAGCAAAATGTGCAGCGCTCTAGCACTTAAAGGATTTAGACAACAACTACATCATTCTTAGTTATCGCAGATTAGATAGGTATGAATCCCATCTAGCCAATAGCATGCATAAGATAGTCTAACCACGAAATAGACTAACTCCTATTCCGAACTTCCGGATCTGGAATACTAAAGTTGCACTTGGGTGCTTCGCAACGTTCTCATCCGATGTTGATCTTATGAAGAAGGGTTATCCTCGAAGTCCACGTGGACGTACTCCTGAGAGCAGAGCAATGTTCTGGAAATAACCTATCGTTAAAATTGCTGTGCTACGTAAGAGCAAGGGGAGAAATGCAAGAAGGTATGTTCTAGTCCGTGTGTATTACGACAGTATTTTGGCAATGAAAAGATATGAACGATACTTATTGCAATAGAGTTCTTGTAGTCCAAACAACACTGTTGATCGCAATCCAGGTAAACGTTAACAAAAATTTCTAGTCTGGCTCTAATAAACTAGAATTGGCTGAGTATGCCTAAGTCCTGAGTAGCTCAATTCACATGCATATATAGTGGTTCAATATAAAAATGTTCTAAACTGAAACCGGCTATGCTATGCACTATTTGAGCATTTCAACACTCATATATCTATATTCATAAAGCTGTTATATACGAGTTGGGCGACAATAACTTTCGAATTACTGTAGGCACCATACATAGTGTCGTGGTCATTTATCAGTAAGCTACAGTTATACAGGCATGGACTTAGCGTCACAGTCAAAGACTATGGCCCAGTAAAAGAGCGTGCGGTGTAATCGTAAGTCTTAGAGAGTTCAATGCAGCTGAACCAATACCACTTCCCAATAATACTCTTCCGGCAAAACGTAGGAGAAGCCCATATCCATTTGATAGCCCGAGACGTCCCAGACAAATGTATGATGAAGACTAGTTCGGATATGGCACTGCATTGCCGATATATTCCCACTTGACAAGGGCGTATGACCGGTGCATTGGAGTCGGGCTATAACTCATCGTTGAAGAAGTGTACCACCGGATGTTTTCAACGGGAGAGATGTCGCCACATTGTGGGATTGGTAAAGGTGTCCGCAGCAATATCTTTCTTTCCAATCGACCTACCTGTGGCGCAGTGGCAGCAGATGGAATAACTTGTTGCCAAATTTGCTATTGTATAAGAAGTAAAAGAGAAAAGGACTGAGAAATCTTGGCATGCACAAGACAATGATCTACACTCAAAGAAACTCTCGAGAAACGGAAGGCCAAGCGAGTATCGCAGCATTATATCCCTCTTCGAACATGCTGCCTCGTTGCCTCGACACCAGACACCCATATAACGATTGTCGATCACACACCTACTTCGCCCGACTAGCGCCAAGCCACAGAACATTTAGAATCAGGCATTCTGAAAGGAGGCCACGCCTTTTCTAGCATTAGCACATCAGCTCAAATAAAAAGTAGATCGGTCGGTCGGTATAGGCTATAAGGTCAACTTTCAGTAGGTTAGCAAGCTAGCAGCGTGCACCACAGGCAAAACAAGGTAAAGTAATGCTTTTTACCTTGTTTTGCTTGACTTGAACCTATTTTTGGCTTGTTTGACTAAACTGGCTGTTTTTGTTGTTTAAACTGGCTTAGTTAACTGTAGTTAATTTAGAATAGCTGAATAGCCGATATTTTGTTTGATTTGGCCGAAACGCGGTTGTTTTCTCGAATAGCAGCCTAGAGACCTTTAAAATAGCTAAATAGCCAAATAGCAGCCTAGAGATTTTTAAAATAGCTAAATAGCTAAATAGCAGCTTAAAAACTTTTAAAATAGTTAAAATAGCTAAAATAGCTAAATAATAGTTTAAAAACCTTTAAAATAGCTAAATAGCCGGTATTTCGTTTAATTTAGCTAAAACGCCTTTGTTTTTTCGAATAGCAGCTTAAAAACTTTTAAAATCGCTTTTTAGCTAATATTAAAAATATTAAAAAGCTTTTAATATAATTATTTTTAATTTGTAGCGTTATAAAATTATTATTAGTTTTGCTATATTAAATATTTTTTTATATTTAATTAATATAGCCGGTATAAAAAAACGTTAATAATAAACTAAATAAATAGTAAAAATTGCTTTTTGTATTTTTGCTATTAAGCTAAAAAATTTTTATTAAATTTTATATAGCCGGTTTTTTTTATTGCGAAATATCGTTTTAATTTATTTATATAAAAAAAATATTTATTATTTAAATTAAAGCTGTTATATATTTTATTTATTAATTTTTATTTAAAAACTTTAATAATAATAACGGTAATTTTATTAATAACGTTATTAGCGTAATGTTATTTTTAATATATTATTATATATTATTTAACAAAATTAATTTTAACGAGGTTTTTTTTTAAAAGTTTTTTAGCTTTATATTTAAATATAATATTAAAACTATTTAATAAGCAAATATATTGTTAAATAATAAGCGATATTTTTATAATTTAATATAAATTTATTTAAAGCTTTAATAAATTTTTTAAATATTTTTGTTATTTAAAGCAAAATAAACGGCCTAGCGGTTACTAAAGCAGCAGTATTGCTAGCAAATTTAAATAGCAGTTATATATTTAAAACTTTATTGCATAGCAATAAATTAACAGCATAATTAACGAAAAATTTTAGCTTAAAATAAAAATGTTAATAATAATTGCAATAATAATTGCAAAAATAAATTTTTAACTTTAAAATTATTTTTGTCGATAAAATAAAAACAAGTTAAATAAATACGTAAATATTTTTCAAATTTTTTAAAAAAAGCTATAATATTAGCTAAATTATTCCGGTTATATTTATATTAAAAAATAATTAAAAAAAAAAGCTTTAACATTTTTTTAATTTTATAATATATTTTTTAATTTTTAACTATAAATTAATAATTAAATAATATTTGCTATTTAAAAACAAAATTTATATATAATTTTAAATAAAGCTTTATAAATAATTTTTTAAAAATTATAAAGCTTTAAATTATAGCAAAAAATAAATTTTAGCAAATATTATTGCTTATTTTAATTATTTTTTAAATAATATTTTTTTTGTTTGCAAAATTATTAAGTATAAAAAATATATTTAAATTTTAAACGTTAATTTTATTTTTATCGTCGATAAATTTATTAATTGTTTAAAAAACAATATTTTAAATGCAATTAATATTTTTAATTTAAGCTTAAAAAGAATTATGGCATTAAAAAAAGTAATATATTTAAATATTAATATAATATTTTTTTTAATAGCTAAAAAAGCAATAAATTTAAAATTTTTTTTATTAAATTGGTTAAATATAAAATATTAAGCAATAATATTAATAATATATTTTTAACAATAAATTTTTTGTTTTTAAACTTAATGCTAAATTTTATATTTATTTTTAAAATATCTAGCTTTTTTTAATAAGCGTTTAAGCAATATTATAAAAGCAGCATTATTAAAAAGCATATTATTAAACGTAAAAAATTTTAGTTAAAATTTAATTTTATAGTCGCAAATAATTTTGTTTAAATAATATTTAATATTTTTGTTTATATAAAAACCGCTAATATATTTTAAAACAATTAGCTTAGTTTATAGCTTAAAATTAAAGTTAATATAATAAGCATAAATATTAAAAACGCTTTTTTAAAAAAAAACTGCTAAAAATTAAAAAAAAAGTTAATTTTAAATTTAGCAGCCGCTAATTTAGCAATAATTATTTTTTAAGCTATTTAAAAAATATAATTAAACAAGTAATATATAGTTAAAAAACTAATTTTAAAATTAAACGCAAATATAAAGTTAAAAAATTTAAAAATATTTAAAAATTACTTTTTATATAAAATATATAAAAATATACTAAAAATAATATAAAATTTAATTAATAGCTTTTTTTAGCGTTGTTTTGTTAATTTAACAGCTAAAAAATATGTTGCAAAAGTTTGTAATTATTTAACAATAATAATAACAACTAAGCTAAATAATTTTAAAGTTTTTACCGCGTTAATATTTAAAAAAAATTTATAATAGCAAAAAAAATAATATTTAAAAAAAATTGTTAATTTTGCTTTAAATATTTTGGTTTTTTTTTTGTTATTATATAAATAATATATTTAGATTTTTTTTTTTAAAAGCATAAAGCTGTTATAATTAATTTCGACTGGTATAAAATACGCGCTATATTTTAAAATACCTAAAGTTATATAGCTATTAAGCTAAGCATAAAATATATAATTGTTATTTTATATTTAAAGCCGGAAAAATTGCTGCTATATTGCATTTTTTAATTTTTTTAAAGCTAATATAATTAGTTAATTTTAAATAATAAGCTTTGCAAGCCGTAATTAAAAATTTTTGCGATTAAAAAATTTAAACATTTTTAAGCGCTTTATTATTAATTAACTTTTTTAGCACTAGCAAATATATATAAAAAAATAATAATAGTTTAAAAGCAATAAAACTTTATACTTTAAAAAAATATATATTAGCAGCCGTATAATAACATTATAGCTAATACGTTAAAATGTTTATTACAAATAATTTTAAGCGCTTTATTATTTCATTAACTTTTCAGCGCTAGCAAATATATATAAAAAAATAATAATAGCTTAAAAGCAGTAAAATTTTATACCTTAAAAAAATGCATATTAGCAACCGTGTAATAACGTTATAGCTAATGCATTAAATTGCTTATTAAGTAGCCGGTTAAATATTTTTATTAATAAAATTTAATTAACTAATAAATTAAATATAAAAAAAATAATTTATATAAGCAAAGCTTAATAATTTTTTTAGTTTAACTTAGCTAAAAAATTTTACCAAGTTTAAAATATTAAAATTTAATAAAAATTAAATATATATATAATTTTTAATTTATTAATTTTAAAAATATTAATTTTTTAATATATATTTAAAAAGTTATAATGTTATAAATAAATAAAAAGTAAAAAAAATAATAAATAAAAAATTAAATAAAACAACAAATTATTAAAATTATAACAATTTGCTAATTTTTATATAATTTAAAAATTTAAAATAGTTTAAAACTAATAAAATTAATATATATATATAGCTTTTAATTTTTTAGTTTTAAAAATATTAATATTGTAACGTATATTAAAAAAGTTATAATGTTATAAATAAATAAAATAAAATAAAACTTATAAAATTAGCTAATTATATATTAATTTATATATAATTAAAATATTTACATTTATACTTATATTTATACCTAGCTTAAAAATTTAAAACTTAGCTAAAATTAATAAAATTAATATTAGCATATAAATTAAATTTTGTTAATTTTAAAAATATTAATTTTTTAATAAAAATTGCAAAGCGCGTAATGTTATTAATAAAAAAATGTAAATAATTATAAAATAAAAGCAGCAAACGTTAAAATAGCAAAATAACGCAAAAAAAGCAAATAAAAGCTTAAAAAACAAATAGTTAACCAAATTAATTAAAAATAAATAATTAAATAGCTAAAAAAACATTAAAAATAAAAAATCTATATTAATAGCTAAAATTACGAAATGTATATATTAATTAGCTCGTAAAACTTTTATTAATTAGCTTGCAAAAGCTAATAATTATTTAAAAAATTATTAGCAGCTTTAAAAGCTAAAAAGTTTTCGCAGTTATTACATTTAGTTAAAAAAATCAGTGCTAAACTAAAACTAATATTAATTAAAAAATTTAATTTAGCTAATTTTAAAAATATTAATAAATCGTTATTAATAATAATATGCGTAATATTATTAATAATTTAAGTTAAAGCGTTAAAAAGCTAATAAAATTGTTAAAATTACAAATAAAATAAAATAAAATTTAAAAATAAAAAAAAAGCTTTATATAAAAAAATTTAATAAACTAAATAATTTTTACTAATAAATAACTTTTACTTTTTTTATTAAAAATATTTTATAAATAATTTAAAAAAATAAAAAAAATTCACTTTAATTAATTAAAGTTAACTTTTAAATAATCTAAATATTTATTTAACTTACAGTTAATTTTAAAACCCTTACCTTGTTTTGGTTGGGCTAGTTAACGCCAGGTCAAGTAAATAATTATTTGACCTGCGGTGCACGCTGCAAGCTAGTATGGATAGGTACTTATGGTAGGTGCTACCAGACAACGAGGACAAGTTGAGTTAAACCTCTCCGCCACAACTAGCCACCTAATTGTCACCACCCCTGGAGGCAGTCAGAGATAGATATACATAGGTCATTAGCCGCGAGGCCGCGAGGGGGTGGCTAGGTATATGTGGCTAGTGTGAAGAGACCAAAATCGCTGAATAAGCCAGCGAAAAAGAGAATTATGCTTAAAAAGGATCAGTGGTCTCTCTGTGTGAACTAAGCTTTTTGGCATAGGAGTAAAGCTTTGACAGGTACAATGGGTACAGTAGGAATACCTGATCAATATCGCGAGATATTTTTAATTTCGCCCGAGAATTATCGAAAGCCTCTTGTAAACACAACTTTCATGGTCCGCCATTTAAAAGAAAGAACTACATTGTGTTGAATAGCTAGGAGACGATCTTGCCAATTTCATTCACATTTCAAGCCGGAACATCAAGGGATTGATATTCTCCCAACTAATAGTCGATATTGACTTGGTCTTCCCCGATATTAGGGCCCCAAGCTTGATTTTGCAGCGCGATACCGTCATCCCAAGGTTCAATCTGCAGCGCAGTATTAGGGTCCCAAGCTTGAATCTGCCGCGCGGTATTGTCATCCCAAAGCTCATTCTGCAGTCCAGTATTGTTATGATGCTGGATCGTGGTATTGTTACCCCAGGCTTGATTCTGCAGCGCAGTATTGGGGTCCCAAGCTTGAATCTGCAGCGCGGTATTGTCCTCCCAAGGCTCGTTCTGCAGTCCAGTATTGTTACCCCAGGCTTGATTCTGCAGTGCAGTATTGTCATCCCAAGGCTCATTCCGCTGCCCAGTAATGTCATGATTCTGGAGCGCGGTATTGTTATCCCAAGCTTGATTCTGTAGCGTAGTATTGGGGTCCCAAGTTTGGTTCTGAAGCGCGGTATTGTCGTCTTGCTGGGCCGTCAATCGAAGGCCTTGGAGTTGTTCACACAACGATGCGGCATCAATCCGAGCCTCCATAGTTGGGTCCAACGCTCTAGCCACGAGGCGTTCCAAAGCTGTGCACCCTGGCAATAGAAAAGTTTCCCGCTTGCTTTCAACGAATTCGATCCACAATGACATCCTCTCAATGGCTTCAGAAGAGGATCTCGGTGCAGGGCCATTTAGACTTACTTGCCCAACGTTCCACTCTGTGCGCGTTGTGTCAGGCAGGCCAATGTAATCAAGAAGCCACAGCATGGTAATGCCAAATGCCCAGATATCAGCCTTCGGCCCTTCAAGGCAACCGTTCAGCATAAACTCAGGTGGCAAGTACCAGGGTGTGCCACATCCCTTACTAGCTGCTAGGTTTTGAAACCGGAAACTTAGGCCAAAGTCGATGAGGACTGCACCTCTAGTTTGATTGTAAAGCACATTTCCGGGCTTGATATCACCATGGACAGTATTCTTACTGTGTACATAAGAAATTGCTGAGGCTAAGTCCTCAATGATTCTCAGTGCAACTTCGCGAGTGCCTGTGAATTTTGCGCTTGAAGGGTCGACTTGGGCCGACAGTGGCCTGCCATCAATATGCTCGAGATAAAGGCAGTGAAAGCGGGCATCCATTCCCAGGAAACGAACGATATGAGGCTACACCGAGCGAATCAGCATATCGTCAACCTTCTGTACTTGTATTAATACTTACATGATCAAAAGAAGAGTGGATTTGGCATTCGCGTATCCAGCGCTTAGCGACACAGATTTTAAAATCTTGATAACCTCGGCTAGTTTTCGTCACCTTAACAATGATGTCTTTGTCTTCGTCTTCGTCTTCGTCTTTGTCCTTGTCTTTGTCTTTGACTTTGATCGATGAATGTTTTGCCCGCCAAACAGCCGTCTGGTTGTTTTCGAAAATGGTACCGAGATGAGTCAACCAGTACCAATTTGGCCACGATCCGAGACGGATCATTGTTCCCTTTTCGAGCTTGACCAGAGCATGGTCATTCACGGGCGCTGGTGGAGCTCGTATCAAAGCAGCAGCTCGGTTGTTGGATAGCTTGAGCTTCTTCGGTGGGGTATCATCTATTGGAGCAGCGCGTTTGGCACCCGAGATAGCTTGAGTCAGCCAATTCATACGTTTCAACACCAGAACCTCGAGTAGAGACTCCCCGTCAAATTTAATATCCCAAATTCCCAGAGAGAGAGTGATAGCTAGGCCTCGCGGTACCGTGCGTACCACCTCGCTGCCCAGCTTAGAAACAACAAAGTTTCTAGAGGAGTAGTGGAGGAACACGACAGAGTCATGTGCAGGATCAAAGTAGAAACAAGAAATTGCATCCTCATAGGTAGCTCTGCATGCGATTTCCTCGTTGCCTGGTGCGACAAGAAGGACCTTAGCAGAACCTCTTTGGTTCTTCATGTCCACGTCAACCCATCGACTGTATTCACCTTTGCCATTGTACGGGTTGATGCGGTATCCTTCGACTTTGGGATATAAAACAATACGAGCTCCCTCTTGCTCCAGGAATTTTGGATCTTGACTCAACTTGTCCCAGTCGAGAGCATCACTTGGGGATACTGTCTCGTTTTCGACTGCACTGCTGGAGGTTTCGAGTCGTGCTTCAACGTGTCCCTGAGAAAATGCTTGTGTTGACTCTAGACTATCATCGCCTGATAGATTGTTTGTGAGAAGCGCTGGTACAAAATCGTTAGCCATGCTGCTAATCGCTTCAAGGGGAAGGTGCCAATTTTGAGTAAAGTGAGATTCGAAAAATATTGTACGGGTTGGGTTGAGTGCAGCGAGGACAAGGGGAACCTTGTCGGGGCCGCACACTTATATTTTATGCCTAGGCCAGATCATATAGTCGTCAGCATGATGCTGTTAAAGCAAGGGAGAGTCGTGTGCTACATCTCACTATTGTTTGCATCGCCTTTCAACGCCAGGTGAATCCGTGGAAGCCTAACATAGGAGGCCACCTAGAGTGGCCGTGAGTATAGGCTAGAGGTGCCGTAATTCCACTTAGGTAGTCCATAACAAACTTAAGTAGTTAACCACCCTCTACGTACTTCTACATATGCGTACCAAAACTACGGGCCGAATATAGTCTGATGCTACGCCAAGGCGATTGCTAGCTGCTAATTGGGAGCTTCAAAAAGAATTGGCATTGCAAAAGTAGCTGGTTAATGGGAAACTGATATTAGAAATAATAAGTCCGCGAGAAGACATAACTACCTACATACGGGTGACAAGTGCTCATAAAGAGCGCTTGAAAGTTACCTGGTCATATTGAATGTAATGATATACTAGGGGTCTCAAAGGCCATGGCTCTATCAGAGAAAATGCCCGTTATCTGTACATGATTGGGCCGTATAAAGTATGTTACCTTTCGCCTCGGTCTTAGCTGTTGGTTAGGTAGTCTTGAATATGGCTATAGGTCGTCTGGCTCCTATAATATCAAATCGCCTATATCGTTGGTTGTGGCCGTCTGTGATTGCTTAGAATGTCCTTGTCGGCCCAAACGGACCCTGTCGTATGGTACTACGTTTGCGATTACTTTTGTAGAGGCAACCTTATTAAGCTCGCAATTCTACTCAATAGGTATTTCTATGGGGGATGGTTAGATAAGTTGGTTGTGGCGCTACCTAGGTGGAATTACGGCCACTCCAGCCTAAATCGATGGCCACTCTAGGTGGACTCTAACATAAAGCATGTTTGGCAAGGGAACTAGTGAATCTAGGGATCATGCATAAGGGCCTGTCGTACGGCAGCCTGCCAACCAATTGTACTGGGAATTTTGCCGCTGCACTGCCCGGCCTGTAAGACATTAGGGAGCCCATCGCGAGATCATGCCGAGAAGATGATAACCAATCACCGCAGCGTATATTTCACGCCCACCGACCTGTTTGATTTTCTACTACGCCAAAAGATTGGCGGGGCCGGGTTCATTGTCAGTCTCTGTCTTTTTTTCCAACATGTAGTGGAAAATCCAACGCGACCACGCTCGATGGAATGGCTGTATCACAGAACCCCACAAAAATGCACGAGCCAAGTCAACCTTGGTGTTATGGTCAAAATGAACCTTACCTTTGAAGCCCGTCCGATTTATTTATCATCATCTCCTCATCAGCTCTACTCTTCGTTTCTATGTCGATTCCACCACATTGCACCTTGCAACCTCTTATCATCCTTCCTGTCCCATTGAACAACATAGAAATATGAATTGGAGAGACTGGAAGAAAAACCCCACGGCCGAAGGCCATATGGAATACCACACGCCCGCGGTAGACATAGACTCCGAAGATTGGCAATGGCCATATTGGAAGTTTGGTTACTTACACCCCGATGTTCTTTTCAAGGAATTACATGCCGAGTATAATTCGATCCCTTGCGCGATTCAAGACCATCATGGCTGGTGGATCGATGTTTGCGAAATAGCCAATATTGCAGACAACCGGCCACAGTTCTTAGCCCTACTCAAAGAGCGACAAGCTGAGCGTTTTAAAGAGCTTGAAAAGGCCTGGGATACAATATCTTCCCTTTTGGTTGGACAGCCGAGTCGGTGGAGAATGAAGCGAGATATGACCGACTTGTGGGTGCGATTCATACGTGTTTCTCGACACTGGTCATATGACGCGATTGTTGGGTATTTTGGCGCTTATGTGAAGGAGATCAATCGATCTAAGATTGCCCCTGAGCCGCCGGTCGAACCAGAATACTCGGAGGAATCTGAGCGGCGACAACAGACGTTACGCGAAATCGAACAAGCCAGCACAGCCGAGGCCGGGCCGTCAAATATCGAGACACGGCCCTTTTTAGCGAGTTCTACACCTGATATCACAATGCAACAAGGAGAGAGTCAGCTGCAAACGGAGAGGAGGGCTGTTGTAGAAGGGAAAAAACCTGAACGGCGCTGTGCAAAACCCTTGATGGTAGATGCAGCTACACAGACGGAGACACCTGGAACAAAGAGGGCAGTAGCAAAGCCAAAAAGACCAGCGCGAAAAGCAAATGAGAGTCCGAACAGAGTTGTAAAACCGCGAACGCGAAGAAGTAAGCCGGGAACCAGCAACCCAGAGGGTTTGCGACGAAGTGCTCGATTACAGAAGCTAGCGAGCGGCGGAAGCTAGTGAGAGTCGAACGTGCGGGGAGCAGCAGCGCCTTTAAAGTATTCTGACGGGACTGCCTTTTGAGATGAGGGTTTGACTGACCCCTCATGTGCCCGAAATTACCGAAGATGGGTGTTGTAGTATTCCATGCATTTTGTTTTAATGGGGACGTCAGAGAAAGGAAGCACCCAGGAGTTAGCCTTGTATATTAATACCATCAAAAGCTCCTAATTGCTTTTCCCATAAGGGCCAAAACATAAATGCCCTGCTGATTACGAGTCTGAGTTCTCTGCTTGAGTGTTCCCGTCCTGATTGTCTTCTCATCGACGATTAGCGTTGCAAATCCCGTGGCAAACTTCAAAAGTCATGTCTGGCGCAAATAAGGAGTATGATTTGGGATTATTGTCGAACCGTTTTACTCTTTGGGTTGGGGATTATTAATGTACTGGCAGGCAGGCTACAATAGGGGGGATTAAAACACACCTAGCGTGGCCCACGGGTGTGAGGTTCGTTATCCTTGTTGTCATGTCGGTTATCTATAGATTTCTTCCGGTAATTATAAGAAGTTTGCCGTAGAAACTTTAAATTGGTTACTGTCTTGCAGATGGATGTCCTAAAAATGATATTTAATCACTAAATTGAATAGGTAAACTCAACCCTTAACCTGTTATCTTTCAGGACAACACGACGCACCGTTTGATTTGAGGTTGCCATCTCGTACCTTATAGACAGGGGGCCCATCAACTGAATCTTTTATAACAGGGTATTGCTGATTTTATTTCCCGCTAGCCTCAAACGGTTTGGCTTATCAAAGGCCCGATCTCAGTATTTTGTTGCTACCATAGATACATCAGACCATGATTTCTTGTCAACTAGTCATCTGGTTTACATTCTATCTATTATTTTATATGATGTCAAGTTAGTTACTCCCCAAGCACGGGCTTGTATATAAGCATTAGCATAAGACTTACTTCAAGAATATTCTAATTGGGTATTAAGCGTAGTCTCGTAGCTTTGCCCTCATGTCTTAGATACGCGAAGCAAACGCGTGTGTGAGACATTCGTACAGCAACCCCGCACCCCTCCAATCTTGGGGCTCGGCCGTCTTTTACTGCTTGCTTAGCTGTTCTTAATCTTTCATCTAGAGCGCTATACCGGGGTTTTGTATTCCCTAATTAATGTGCTAATCCGTACATTACTATGAGACAAAGCGGACCCGGAGCCCTTCTCCGAAGAGAAAGGGCGGGCGCATACAAGGCCCAACAGAATCTTCCCCATCGGAGGAGGCACCGCAACCAGTCCAAGGATCAAATAACGCGCAAGGCACAGTAGTCCTGAAAGGAGTGTACACGGAATCACGATTTATCACGCCCTTGATGCAAGAATATGGCCTCTGCAGCCACTTAGTGTATCTGAAATTACGTGGTGGACAGCTCGCCACGTCTCATGCCCTTCAGGAGGCTTGGAGCCCTGCAACGCAGCGCTTCCTCATGACGTTAAATACCATCAATCAATCAATCAATCAAACTATGAGACAAAGATACTGGCCTGCCTGGATTATTGGCCAGTGCCCCTTGGGGGATTTTAGTAAGTCTTAAGTGACTGGCTGTTTGATGCTAGAAATAGTCTAGTAGATAAAATTGGGAATAGCATATGCGGTCGCAAATAGCGAAGCGGTTCATTGAAGATAGATATCAAGCAGTATTTTTTACTGCGGTATTGTATATAATGTTATTGTTCAGCTCCCACCCTCCCTTCCTTTTATTTTTTACCCCTTTTGTTTTCGAACTTCTATAATCGGGGTGTTAGTCTTCGATCGTAATGATTAATTGATTGTCTGGCCCTTTTTCAAGTTGAAATGCCTCTGGCGGGACCCGGAGGTACGTCTCTTCTCCCCCCCGGAGCTGAAACAACAACACCGGCATCAACACGAGGTCCATTCCTGAGTGACGGGTTGAAAATATTTCTCTGGACCCATTCTCTTATGTCACGGTCCGTCTCGTTGTCAAAGCGCCTCGTGATGCCCCGTTTAGCCTGAGCTACCAGTGCCCGCACCGTTGGACGGCGCTTGGGGTCATGAGCCATGCATCTCGCGACAGTTTTTCTGAGCTCGATGTCCACTCTGTCGTATCTACCCTCTGTCAGAATATCGCTGCAATAGTGGTTGGCCATCTGATCCCTCGCCTGGTGGGTTCGCTGAATACGTGGTGGCAGCTCAGCGCGGTATTTCGTAATGAGTTGCCACAAGGTCTATATCACAATCATAATACAATTAGACATGCTAGAGAGCGGGCCAACTCGGTCCTAGAGATCAACGAGTTAGACTTACCAGCGCTATACCCCATACATTGGTATGGGAGTCGTAATTGCCAGCCACGTTTTGTTCTCCAAGCTCGAAACCATTCCGGTTCATTAGGGAGCCATCTGCCTTTTTGACGAAATCCCAGTCGACTCCGAATTGTTCCTATATTACAAAGTGTGAGAAATCTGAACGGAGTTTTCGCTTAATAAGAGGCATATAACTATACTACTCATGGGACTTACAGGCGCATAGTGACCCCATTTCCCACACCGTCGTCGGTTATTGTAGTACATACTGCGAGGCAATGTGAACTTTGATGCGGGATAGAATTTTGACATTGGTATAGGCTAGGCTTACTTTCTCTTGTTCGGTTTAATCTCGTCTGCAACTCCAAAATCCGCGAGCTATTTTGAGAAGTTGTAATCAGTTTCGATCTATCTCACTTTTACTCTTCAAGTAGTAGTTTCCATCACATACCTTGAGTCTCGGAACCAACGCATGTTCCTGACCTTTAACGCCCTCATCCAAGCCTCCAATGAGAACTTCTTTTTGTCAATGTCCCATCTTTGATGCGTGTTAGTATTCTGGTCAGACTTACTGTTTTTGGGATCGATGTCAAAATGTACGACACGTTTAGCTGCCCATCGTCGCTTTGGGGGCGGTTCTTGTTCGAATAGGTCATCACCTAATCGCTTGCCGGTTTCAGTAAGATCAAAAGCGGGTTTCCCGTCAGGTTGTAAGACAGGATGGTCTTTGTGCCGCCCAGGGTGGAATTTTCGAGGTGGATATCTAGGTATTAACATACATCAGTATTCCATCCGATGTTATCTCTTGGATTATCAACAAGAGGCTCAAGAAAGGTCAACGGGGTTAGTCAAGTTAGGTAACGCCTAAATCTTACTGCATGGCTAAACAGGCTTGCGTTACTAAATGTTACGGCTATCAGTACTGCTCTTTGATAGTATGTCTTGTGACTTACAACACAGCCAGAATCCCCACAAGACTGGTTAATCGCTAAAGTTAGCAACCTTGTATTCAAGGAATATAAAGCTTCGTTTACTGACCGCGATTTGGAACTTCCTCATTGTCCTGGTTTAACCTTGATTGATACAAATAACTTAATTAGCCTATCTACGAAACAGATTGAAGTCGTCAATACGATATGGTGCAGGGATCCGATATTAGGACAGTCATTGATCTGGACTTACCTAATTATCAATTTTTCTAGGTCCCCGTTCTCGACGAACTCCAGTAGTAAGAACTCTTTACGGTCAGCTTGCCATCTTGGATCTGGATTTGGCTGTTCTATGCCGGTAGACCTGGCGATCTGTAACCGCCTAGCCTTGGCCACCCGAGCCCGATGTTTTCTCTTCTTATCTCGGAACGCTCCTGGATTGTCACGTTCTTGTTGAGCTCTTGTCTTCGAGGCATTTCTGGTGACTTTCACGCTCGGTCGATCATCATAAGAGTCGTCACCACTATCGTTTTCGGAGGAACTTGAATCATCGGGGCTTTGTATCGGATACGGGGACGGTCTCTGCGGTGGCAGTCCGACTCTAGATCGTGGAAGCACTTGGACAACGTGGGCTGCACGATCGAATCGCTGTTGAAAAATAACCCAGATTAAGCTTGTTTTAACCTGCCACGTATAATTTAGAGAACTTACTTCTGTCATCCTCCCTTCTAGATACAACTCAGGCTCCTCGTCGGGATCAAGCGCCAACTTCATGACAAAGGGTAAGGCCATGGCTGTTGGATTCCTTCTGTATTCACCCTTTATAGCAAGCCCAAGTCCTCCATACCCCAGGGGGCTTACCAGAGTCAAGCCTTGGGTTTCAGTGAAATAGCCGCGGATTGATATATACCTAGCTTTTGCAGTTCGCCAAAGACGATTTGCTCCTCTTCCGGGTGTTTGATCAAGTAGATTAGGGTTCACTATTCCCCTAGTGACAGGAGTTCTTCGAAGACGCTTTGGAGCGAAAGGTATATAGCTCTCACGTCTGACGCGGCCCGGTTGCGGAAGTAGTCGATTCCCTGTTGTGGCCAAGGTAAGCAGGAAACATTATGTATAATCTGGCACAGAATTGGGTGAAACGAACTCCAGACATTCCGATTTCCATTTATGGTATTGTCAGTGGGAAACTCTGGTATCCATATTTCGTTACGATATTGTTGAAATATCCATCCATCAACCCGAAGCCTCTCGCGCCATGACATCTTTATTGTAACTCCCTTAGCTCTAAAGTACCTCGCCAATTAGGTATATAATGACCATAGCTCACCTCGTTGTAAGATTTGGTCACTGGTCTGACAAGTCGCTAGGAAAATGCCACGTGATCAGGCAATAGGTACGGGATGATTATCACTGGAATCATCACACTCTATCAGATTATAGATATTAGATAAATTAACAAAGACAGTGAACATTTAATACTTGATGTTTTGTGTTCCTTTGTTGTTTTGTCGCATGCGTGTCACGGCGGGCGCATTTACCACTCTACTAAATGGCTAACCTTCCCAAAAGGGATGTGGAATAACCAAGGTGGAGACTTGGCTATCCAGAGTGGACTATATGGTACGGCTAGGTGGGTTCAGGCCACTTTGGTGGGGTGGCAGCCTATCTACCGTAACTACCTCCCCTCTCGCACCAAGGGTTCGTCCCTTGAACCCTATCCCCCCTAGCGCACTCCACATTTGGGCGCCAGGTGTTCGGTGGAGGCAAAACGAGTGCATTAAAAACCTTGGTTAAAAGCGTTAGGCATGACATGGCGGCATATATTACATATAAAACATCCGGAAAAGCGATAAAGCAAGCTTAAAACTTTTACCAGCTGCTAGGCTCAAATCGGCAGCTTACACTTTGGTTATTGTTACGGCGGGCGCATTTACTACTTTACTAAATGGCTAACCTTTTCAAAAGGGATGTGGAATAACCAAGGTAAAGACTTAGCTATCCAAAGTGAACTATATGGTACGGCTAGGTGG
>MU389470.1:0-78880 GCA_022578775.1 Xylaria venustula
AATTTTTTGCTATATTTAATTTTAAATATAATATAAAATATTTATATTTTATAAGTTTTTTTATAATAATTAATATTAAATTATATAATATTTTTGTTATTAGTTTTTTTGATTTAAATAATTTAACAATAAAATTAAACGCAATAAATTGTTAAGCTTTATTAAATATTTTTTTAAGTTGCAACAATTTATATAAATTATATTTAATTATTATTTTTTAATCGTATTTTTTATTTGTTTTATAAAATGCTTAATTTTTAATTTTTTAAATCATTTTAAATATTTCTTAATATTTTGCAAATAAATATTTATAAATTAATTTAACAAGCTGTTTTTTTAATTTTAATAATATTTATATTTTATTTTTATAATATAATAAATTTATATATATTTTAGTTTTTTTATATTAAACTAATTAATATTATTATAATTATATTTAACTATATTAATTGCCGATATTTTTCGCTTAAATAATTTATAATTTATTTATGTTATAATTAATATTATTAATTTTTGTTTTATTTTTTTAAAAAATATTTGGTTTTTTTTTTTTTTAAATAATTGTTTTATTAACTTAAAATATTTGCTTTAACATTTTTTTTAATATAAATAATAACAAAATTAAATTATAAAAAAAATTTTGTTTATTTAATTTATTATTTGTTAATATTTTTAATATTATAAATATTATTAAATTTTTATAATCGGAATATATTATTATTAATTTTTTTAGCTTATATAAATAATGCTTTTATTTTTTAAATGTTTAAATAATAACTATAAATTTTTTATTTAGTAACGTATATTATACTGCTGTTTTTAAAAAATAAATTAAAAAAAAAACTATTAAATATAGTTTTTTATTTTTGTTTTATTAATTTAATTGTTTGTTTATTGCTGTTTTGCAAATATTAACTTTTATATTAAATTTTTTATTAAAGTTAAATAATTTTAAAACTAAATTGCTTACAATTAAAAATTTAATTTTGTTAAAAAACTTTTATTTTTTGTTTTTTTACTTAAAAATTAAATTTTTTTTATTAAATTTATAAATAATTTTGTATATTTATTAAAACTTTTAATAAATTTTTAAACATAATTTATAAATTTTATAAATAGTTTTATATTATTTATTAATTTAAATATAAATTAATTTTTTATTGCTAAAATTTTAGATTTTTAAATTTATATTTTTTTAAAATTATCGTAAATTTACAAAAATTACTTTTTTACATATACAATTTATTTTTTTAAAGTTTATTTTAAATTTTGCATTTTATAATATATTAACCACGTTTTTTATATATTTTTAATATTTCTTTAATATTTTTAAATATTTAAATAATTTTTTAGGTGTTTTAAATACTGTTTTTTATTTATTATTTAGCTTTATTTTTATTTGGAAATATATATTAAATAAATGAAATATTATAAATTATTTTATATTAAATTTTTTAATTAATTATTAGTGTGCAAAAATATTATAAAGTTAATATTAGCAAAATTATCAAAATTTTAACAAATAAATTTAATGTTTAGTTTAATTTACTTTGCGCTAATGTTTATATAACATTAGCGCCCTAGAGAATTTACCCTGCAAAAATGCCACTTTAGCGGCCCTGCTTTGCAAAATTTTACTTTGCGCACACTTAATTAAAATGCGCGCAAAATAAGCTTTATTAACACTAGCGCTTTAAAAAACCCATTTTATAAAATTTTACCTTATGCACATTTCATTAAAATATATACAAAATAAGTTTTATCGGAATTAGCGCCTTAAAAAAATTATTTTATAAAAAAATTACTTTGGCAATTTTGCTTTAAAAGCTTTACTTTGCAAAAACTATTTTTAAAACATATAATCCGACAAAAAAAAAAAAAATAACAACAGTAATATAAAAAGCTTAAATATTACGCATAAAACAATTAAATAATAAATTTTTTTTTGTTAAATTAATTAATATATTTATTATTTTAAGTTATTATTTAATTAATAAATAAATTTGCAAATAACATTATTTTTACTTAGCTTATATATTATATAATTAAGTATTAAACAATTTATTTTTAATAAATTATAAGCCCAAAATATTTCTAAGTTTAAAATTAAATATTATTATAAATTTTATATTAAACTTTATTTTTTACTTTTAAATTAATTACAGCAATTTGCTATTATAATATATTTTAACTTTAATATTATAAATTTAAATAATTTATTTTAAAATATATTTAATTTAAGTTTTTAAGCCGGCTTTAAAAATTTTTAAAGCAATTTGCGCTTAATTTAATCTTGCTATAGCAAGCTTTTAAAAAAGCTGTTTATAGTTTTTAAAAGCAAAATTAACAAATTATAGCAACGCTTAAAGCATTATAAAAAGCTTTTCCCAGAACTTTAATTATATTTAATAAAGCTGCATAAAAAAAATTAAATAAAAATTTAACCTTAAATATTTATTTAATTTTAGCCAACATGGCAAAAAATTAAACAAATAAATTATTACGTTTAATAAATTTTAAAAACTTAAAAATAATAATAATTATAAAAAATAACTGCAAGTTTTAAATATTATATTTTAACCTATTAAAATACTATAGTTTTTGCAAAACTTTGCTTTAATTTATCGTTTTTTTAATGCTAAACAAACTATTATGCTTTATATAATTAAAAGCATTTTTACAGATATTTTTTAAAAAAACGTTGCTTAAATTAACAACTTTGAAAAACCGTTTTAAATAATTACTAATTTTTACAAGCTTAACAACAATTCGAAAAAAAATTACTTTTATAAAAAGTTTTACTTATTAAAAATATATAAAATATTTAAATTTTATTTTTTAATGCCAATTTTTTTTTTTTTAGTTTTAAAATTGCAAGAAAAAAAAGCAATAATTATTTTTATAAACTAATGCAATAATTATTTAAAAGCATTAAAAAAACCTGCTTGTAATAAACCTAAGTTTATATTAGCGTGGTATAATTAGAGCTCCCCGTATAAAATTGTGCTAAATAATAACTAAACTAATTATCGTTACGTTAGTGAAAATCACATTAACGTTGTTAAAAATACTTTTATATAATTATTTTAAAAAGTCGCTATATGTTTAAATTAAATTGTGAAATAAAAACTAATTAAATATATAGAAAAATTTATTATTATTATATAAACCATTTTTTTTTATTTTTTACCAATGTTAAATATTAATTATTTGACCGGCTTGTTAGGTTTAATTTTTTGAGCTTTTTAAGCTTTTTAAGTTTTTTTGCTTATTTAGCTTACCTAGCTTATTTTTTTAAGCTTATTAAGCTTTTTAAATTTATTACGTAATTTATGCTTTATATATTACTTTAGCTTTAAAGCTTTTTTAGTTAGCTTTTAGCTTTTTAACTGGCCGATTTATTTGTTAGTTTATAATATTATTTTTTAATTTTCTGTATTATTGCTTTTAATAATAAATATTAGCGCGTTTGCTTGTTATAAGTTTTTTTTTCTTTTTTTTTTTTGCCACCTTTTTATCATGCCTAAAAAATGTTTTAAGCTAAAGTTGCATAAGGCTACAAACGTTTTTAACCTAGCTTTTTGTTTAAAATAATTAGGTTTTTTTTTTTATAATAATTTATTTTTATTGCGCAAAAAATAATAAAGCTTGTTAAATTAGTTTTAGTTTTAAAAAATGATTTTATTGCATTTGTTATAAAAGCTTTTATAATATTTTTGGTCGTTTTTTATTAAATATAAAAAATTATTTGCTGCTAAAAATAAATTAAAGCAAAAAAAAACTATATTTATTAAATTTTTCGCAAAGCTAATAATAAATTTAATCGGTTGCAAACGTAACGTTAGCTATTTTATCGTTATAAAATTAAAATAATTTATAAAAAAGTTAAAAAAGCGGTAGCTATAAAAAAGCTTAACCATTTAAAAATTAAGCAAAAGCGCTTATTTATTAAGGAGTTTTGTTTTTTTGCCGCCGTTGCTTTTTTTGCTGCTATAAATTAAAGCGCCTTTAATTTGTTTTTATAGTTAACTTTGTTTTTTTAGCGCTAGTTAATTAAAATGCCGGCAATAAAATTAATTAACTATTTTTACCGCATTTTTTAAATATTTTTTAAGTTTTTATATAGTTTTTTGTATAAATATTTTTTTTATTTAATTAAATATTTATAGGTTTTTTCATTTTAACGTAAATTTAATATTTTTTTAATATTGTATATATTTTTATTTGGTTTAACTTTTAGTTTTATTTAAAATTTAGCGTTTTTAAATGTTAATTTTAACAAAAAGTATAAAATATTAATTATATTTTAACTTTTTTAATTAATTTAAATTAATAATTTATGTTTAAAATAATTTTTTTTATTTTAAAGAATTTAATTTGTTTAAAATTAAATTTATTATTTGCTTGTTTAGTTTTAATATTGCGCTTTAAAATATATATATATATATTTTTTTTTTAAAAATTAGCTTTAATAATTTATACTTTTTATAATGTTTTTTTATATAGTTTTATAAAAATATTAGCTTGTTTTATAATTTTTGTTATAAACCGATAATTTTTTTTGCCTATGTTTTTGCGTTAAATATAAAAACTTTTTAAATTGCTATTTTATATTTTTCCGGGTTAAATTTATAATTTGCTTTAAATAATAATATTTTTATTAATTTGTTATTAAAACGGTTATATATATATTTTGCTTTTAGCAATAATTTAATGTAATTATTTTATTATTTGTTAAAATAGCAGCAAAAATATTGCTTTAAAGTTTAATTTAATTGTTTTATTTATTTATTTGTTTATAAATAATAATTTATAAATATACGGTATTTAATTTTTAATACTTTTATTTATAATTAATAAAATTTAAAAATTATAATCGTTTTTTTATTAATAATTATTTTTTTTGAAATTTTATATTTATTAAAAATATATCGGGTTATTATATAAACTAAATTTTTTGCCATATTTAATTTTAAATATAATATAAAATATTTATATTTTATAAGTTTTTTTGTAACAATTAATATTAAATTATAAAATATTTTTATTATTAGTTTTTTTAATTTAAGTAGTTTAACGATAGAATTAAACATAATAAATTTTTAAGCTTTATTAAATATATTTTTAAGTTGCAATAATTTATATAATTTATATTGCGGTGCTTTGCTTTTTTTATATAAATTACACTTAGTTAATATTTTTTTAATTATATTTTTTATTTTATTTTAATAAAATGCTTAGTTTTTAATTTTTTAAATAATTTTACATATTTTTTAATGTTTTGCAAATAAATATTTATAAACTAATTTAATAAGTTTTTTTTAACTTTAGTAATATTTATATTTTGTTTTTTAATATAATAAATTTTGAATATTATTATGCTTTAGTTTTTTTATATTAAACTAATTAATGTTGTTATAATAATATTTAGCTATAATAATTATTAATATTTTTTGCTTAAATATTTTATAATTTATTTATATTATAGCCGATATTATTAGTTTTTATTTTATTTTTTTAAAAAATATTTAGCTTTTTTTTTTTTCTTTTAATAATTGTGTTGTCGACTTAAAATATATGCTTTAACATTTTTTTTTAATATAAATAATAACAAAATTAAACTATAATAAAAATTATGTTTATTTAATTTGTCGTTTGGTTAATATTATTAAATTTATATAATTAAAATATATTATTATTAGTTTTTTTAATTTATATAAATAATAATTTTATCTTTAAAATGTTTAAATAATAGCTATAAATTTTTTGTTCGGCAGTATATATTATATTGCTAGTTTTAAAATTTTTTTCAAAAAAAAAGCTATTAAATATAATTTTTTATTTTTGTTTTATTAACTTAGTTATTTGTTTATTGCTGCTATATAAACGTTAATTTTTATTTTAAATTTTTTATTAAAGTTAAATAATTTTAAAACCGAATTGCTTACAATTAAAAATTTAAATTTATTAAAAAAACTTTATTTTTTATTTTTTTATTTAAAAATTAAATTTTCTTTTATTAAGTTTATAAAAAATTTTGCATATTTGCTAAAATTTTTAAAAAATTTTTAAATATAATTTATAAATTTTATAAATATTTTTATATTATTTGTTAATTTAAATATAAGCTAATTTTTTAGTGCTAAAATTTTAAATTTTTAAATTTTTATTTTTTTCAAAATTATTGTAAATTTTAAATAATTAATTTTTTGTTTATAAAATTTGCTTTTTTTTAGGTTTATTTTAAATTTTACGTTTTATAATACATTAAACACTTTTTTTATATGCTTTTAATATTTTTTAAATGTTTTTAAATTAATTAATATAATATTTAAATATATTATTATAAATATATTAATAAATTTTCGTACTGCATTTATAATTTATAACTAAAATATTGCTAATATATTAATAAGCTTAAATAGCATTATTAAATATTTAAATAATTTTTTAAATGTTTTAAATGCTGTTTTTATTTTATTATTTAGCGCTATTTTTATTTAATAATATATATTAAATAAATTAAATATTATAAATTATTTTACCTATATTAATTTATTTTTTATATTGTTAATTTTAAGCAATAATTTTATAAATTTAACCGTTTTAAAGTTTATATTTTTATAGTTTATATAAAGTTTTTATTATTGTTTGCCGTTTTTTTTAAGTAAAATTTAATAGTTTTATATTTTATGCTTTAATAAATAATTGTATATTTTATTAAATATGTTGCTGTAATTTTTATATTTCGATAATATTTTGCTGTTAAATATTAGCTTAAAATTTTTAATTACAATATATATTTGCATAAATTGTTTTATAAAATTATTTAATGTTTGCATGAAAAACTTTTTAAAAGTTAATTTTTTTTTAATATATTTTATTAAAATTAGCCGGTTTTTTAGTTTATTTTAAAATTACTTTTTTATAACCAAAATATTTTTATAATATTATGCGTAAGTTTTTTTTTATATTTTAAAATATTAAAAAAAAGTATTGCAGTTTTTTTTAAAACTATTTTGTTATTATATGCAATTAAGTTTTTATTATCAGTTATAAATAAATAAACATTGTTTTTAAGCTTTATTAACATATTTAATTGCTTAATAATTTGTAGGAAAATAACGCTTGTTTAAGCTTTTATATTTATAAACATTTATAGTTTATTTTTTTAATATATTAAATCGATTTTAATATATTTGCTTTTGTTAACTATTATAACATAAAATATTTTTAGCTTATAAGTTAATTATTAATTTGTTTTAATTACTTTTAGTTATTTTTTAACTTTTTAACCGTTTTTATTTATATTAATATTTTATTTATTTGTTATTAAGCTTTAATTGCTTTAATTAATACTAAAAATTATATAATTGTAATTTTATTGTTATAATATTTTAGTGTTGTTTGTTTTGCAAACTTAGGATTTATTTTAACAGTTTGTGTTTGTTTAAACGTAAATCGGTTTTATTTAATTTATAACGCGTGTTTTTTAAGTTTTTATAATTTTGTAGCTTTTATTTAAGCATATATTTTATATATATTATTATAATATTATTTTTAGTTTATAATTTATAATATATATTTTATTAGGTATTATAAATTTATTTTAAATATTGTAAACTTGTTTTAGTTTTAATAAATAATTATTATTTTTTTAATATTATTTTTATAATAAAATTGCTATAATGCGTTATTATTTATTTGTCTTAAAAATTATATATACTTAAATTTTTTTCGAATATATATTAAATATTAATAAATTATATAGTTTATTTAAAAAACGCTTTTATATTGTTTATTTTTTAATTTTAATTTTGCTAGCTTTTTATATTGCATAGTTTTATTATGGTAATATTTTTTAATAATTAGCTATATTGCTTTGCTAAAATTTTTATTAATATTTGTTCTAGCTTTTACGATAAAAATATTATTATATATTTATATATTTTTTAAAAATAGGTATATTTTATATTTAGCGTTTGCGCTTTATTAATTTTTTATGCTAAATATATTTTTGTTGTATAAATTTTGCTATAGCGTTTTTTATTTATTTTTATTTGGTTTAATCATTATATTGTTAATATATATAATTTTGTTTTTTTAAGTATATATTGCTTTTAAGCTAATTTAGCTTTTTAAATGGTTTTTTGTTTTGCAAAATTGCAAATGTTTCGTTTATTTTTATAGCGCTTTTAATTAATTTTAGTTTTTTATAATTATTGTTATTTTTTATATTTATTTATTTTGCGTAACTATTATATTTATTGCAATTAATTATATTGCAAATATATTTATTTTGTTTTATTTATTTTATTTATATTATTGCTAAATATTTTAAATAAATTTTTTTTTGTATATATTGCAATTAAAAGTCACGCGTTGGTAGCCAGCCAAGCCTTGTTAACCTAACACTACGCTACACACATTACACCTGGCGCCACCTGGCGCACTGTAACGGACCTATTATATAACAATATAATAAACTCGTCGGGGGTTTTTAATTTGCAGGTAACAGTATAAAAATTAGCAAATATCCGTTAAAAAAGTTTATCGTACTTTTATTACTGTGCAACAAAAAATATTTATTAAATATCGAAATAATAAATATATTAATGCTTAGCAATTTTAAGTTAATAGCTAAAAAACAAAAGCAAACGAGTAACTAAATATAAAAAAATGCATAACTATATAAATATAAAAAATGTAATAATTGCTTAAATTACCGCAAGCTTAATAAGCTATGAATCATTATAAGCCTGGTAAGCTAAATAAATAATCACGTAATAAAAAAAAAGCATAAGCGCGCAAAAAAAAACAAATGCGGAAAAAAAAAAAATGTTAAGCCGCTATTTAATTTATTTCTATACCAATATATATTTGTAATAATATTTTTTTTTTAAAAATTGTTATTTTAATAATTTTTTTTTTCGTAAATAATTTTTTTTTACTATTGCTTTTTAAAATAATTGGTTATATTAAAAAAGCTAATTATTTCATTAAAATTAAGCAAAAACTCGTTTTTGCTTTTTTTATTAATTAATTTGGTTATAAAACTATATTTTATTTTTGTTGCTTTAATTAATTATTAATATATAAAATGTTAAAAAATGTTTTTTGTTGTATAAAATATATTTATATTAGTTGTTTTTATAACGGTTTAAAATTTTTAATAAATATTATAAACAATATAATATTTAAACACCGTTAATTTAAAAATAAAAAAAAAACAAGCGAAGCAACAATTTTTTTTTGTGCAAAACAAATTAAAATGTACATAAAATAGTTTTTAATTTATATTAAATAAACTAGTGCGTTTATAAGCATAAAAATAATTTTTAAAAATAAGAAATATATAAATAATTTAGCGAAAATTTTAGTTTTTAAATAAGCTAAATAAACTAAAGCGCATTAAAAAAAAATAAAAATTTTTTTAAAAAAAAAAAAAAAAAAAAAAAAGCGCAAGCAGCGCAAGCTGCTTTAATAAATTTTAATTAAACTTTTTTAAATGTTTTTTTTAAAATCGATTTTTTTAAGCTTTAATTAATTAAAATATTGTCGATAAAATTAATTTATAATTATTGCAGCATTTTTTAAATGTTTGATAAGTTTTTATATATTATTTATATATAAATATTTTTTTTATTTTATTAAATATTTAATTTTCTTGCTATTTTAACAAAAATTTAATATTTTTTCGATTTTATAAATATTTTAATCCGTTTTAACTTTAATTTATATTTTAAAAAATATATTATTTAATATTAATTTAAATAAAAAAATATAAAAAACTAAATAAATTTACATTGTTTTTAGTAATAATAGTTAATAGTTAGTTAATAAAATAATTTTTTAAAATTTAAGTTGTTGTTTGGTCGCTTTGTTTTAATTTATAATATTTCTAATATAACAATTTATTTTTGTTATAGCAAATAAACTTTGTTTTTTTTTGCTAAAACTAATGTTTTAATTTTTTTAATATTATAATATTTTGTTATTTATTATTGCAAAAATTAAAATTAAGCTTGCAATTTAATTTAAATTATTTTACTTTTAGTTGCAATTATTTTAAATTTAAAAGCTATAGCTAAAATAATCGATATTTTTATAAATAATTTTTTTGGTTTTTTAATTTTTGCTTATTTACCGTATATTACTTTATGCGAAAACATGCTTATTTTTTTATTAATAAATATATTATATATAATTTATGCTATAAATAAAAGGTTTATTTAATTGTTTTGCTGATAATTAGTATAGCTTTAAAAATATTGTTTAAATATTTAATTTAGTTTTTTCGTTTGTTTATTTATTTTAAAATAATATATAATTAAAAATTTAATTTTAATTTTTATTTGTTTAAAAAAACTATTTTTAAATTTTAATATAAATAGTTGATTTTAATTAAAAATAACTTTGTTTAATATTTTATGCTAATTAAAATATTGTCAAACAAAAATATACGCAAATTATTTTGCAATTACATTTATTTTAAAAAATAAAAAATATATATATTTTATAAATCGGTTTATAATAATTTATATTATATCGTATTATACTTTTGTTATTAAATTTATTAATAAAAATAATGTAGTAATAAAATTTTAAGCAATAATATGCTATATTTAATTAAATATTTATATTAATTAAAATAATTTATATAGTTTATATTATATAAATTTAGCTTTAGCGCAAATATTGCATTTTTTAATAATATTTTTAATAATTTTTTTCAGTTTTAAAAAATTATACTTTTTTTTATAGCTTATATATTTCTTTAGCTATTTTTTAATATTTATGCAAAAAATATTTATAAAATTTTTTAATAAAGCTATAGCGTAGCTTTATTAATAAATAGATTTTTTTATAATAAATTAAATCATTATAATTATATTTTTTTAAGTTTTATATTTTAGCCCGTTTTTGCTAATAATATTATTGTTAAATTTATTTAAATTATTTTGCTAGTAAATTTTAAAAAATTATATTAAATTTTAAATTTTTATTTTTTTATAAATATAATATTTAAATATTTTGTTTAAATATTTTAAATTTTTTTATTTTATATTTGCTAAAAATATTTGCTTAAATATTTTTTTTAATATAGCATATTTTAAAGTTAAATTAAAATAAAAAAATTATTTAATTTTTATATCGTTTATTAATTTTTTAAGTTGTTATAAATCAAGTTAAATTTTTATAATTTAAATAAATTTTAATAAGTTTTATTATTTTTATAAAAAAAAGTTTTTATTTTTTAAGTGCTATAATAATTGCAAAAAGTTTTTTGTTATAAATAAAATATTATAACGCTGCATTTTTTAATGCTTTTAAATAATAAACTACTAAATGCTACTTTTTGTTTTTTTTTAATTATTTAAATATTTTAGCAATTATTTTATTTAATATATTTGTTTTTATTTTTTTTTTAAATAAATTAAATAATTTAATTATTAAATTAAATATTATTGAAAATTTTAACTGCTTAAATATTTTTTTAGCTTTTTTAATATAAAAAACGTTTTTTTTTTATTTTTTTGTTATATATTTAGTAAACTTTTAAGCTAATTTACTAAAGTTTTTAATTAATAATTAAATATAGTTTAAAAATTTTAATATTTATTATATATTTATAACTATAGTTAGGTTAAAAATTTTTTAATTGCGTATTTTTTTAATTTTAAATTATTATATTTAAATTTGTTTTAAAATAATTATATATTTTAAAAAATTAATTTTTTATATATGCTATTTATATTGTTTAATATTTAATTGTAATTTTGCGTTTTAAAATGTTTTTAGTATTAATTTTATATGTTTTTTGTGTTTTTTTAAAATGTTAAAATAAATTAAAATATTATTTAAATATATAAATATAAATTTGTTAATAAATTTTTTAAATATTGTTATTATTATTTATTAAAAGCTAGCTAATATATTTTGTAATTTTTTTAATATAACAAAATATTTATAAAATTTATAAATTGTTTGTATTGCTGTTTTTTTTTTTTTTTTTTTTTTTTTTTTTTGCTATGCAAATTATATAGTATTTATTTAGCATATTTATTATAATATACTATTTTACTTTATTAATATTTTTTTTATCGTTAATATTAATATAAAAAAATGTTTATTTAATATAATAATATTGTTTAATAATTAATAATTTGCTATTATTTAAAATTTTAGCTTTTTGTTTTTATTTAATTAAAGTTTATTGTTTTTAATTTTTAGTACTATTATTATTAAATATCCGGCCAGTAATATTAATTTTTAAATAAATTTTTTTGCTAAACTTTTATTAAAATATTTTTATAATGCTTTAATTTTTTGTAAATTTATATAATAACTTTATAAAAAATAAGTTTTCGTTTTTATTTAATAAATATTTTATAGTTTTAAAAACTATATTTTAATAGTTTTTTTTTTTTTTTTAAATAAATTTTTAAATTTTAAATATTTTTTTAAAATTTTATTTATAATATATTTTGTTATTTTTTTTATTATTTTTATTTGTTTTATTTTTTTTTATATAATATTTTTAAATTTTTATTAAATAATTAAGTCGCTAAATTTTAACTATAGCATTTTTAAAATAATATTATAATTACAAATATTAGCAATATTTAATATTATTTACTTTTTATATTTTTATATAAATATAACAAAAAATTTAGTTATTTTAAATATTTAACCGTTATTATAATTAAAATTGCTTTTATTAAACGCAGTAATTTTATAAAATTTTGTTTTATATTTTTAAAAAATTTAAGTTTGTTTTGCAATTTTAAACAATATAACATTAATTTATGCTTTAAAATTAATTAATATATTATACCGTTTTTTATTAATTTTAATTGAAATTTTTAGGGAGTTTTTTTTTTATACTAAATTTTTTATAAAATTTTAATTTTTGTAATTATTTGCTGCTTTTTTAATAAAAATTTAATTTGTTTTTTAATTTTTATTTTTTAAATTTAGCAAATTTTTAAGTTTTTGCTTTTTTAATTATATATTTTTTGCAATAATTATTTATATATTAATATTATTATTTTTTTTAATTAAGTATAATATATTTTAAAATTTTTATTTTAACGGTTTTAAATTATTTATAAATAATTTTTTATTTTTATTTTTGCTTTTTAAGTTTTTTATAAATAATATTTTTTATAATTTTATATTCTTTTAATAAATTTTACAATAAGTTTTTATATAGCATAAATATTTACGAATAATTGCTTTTTAATTAATTTATATATAAAATTATTTTTTATATGCTTATAAATTATTTTTTAAATTTTTTAATATATTATAAATATAATAATACGGCTTATATTTATTAATTTTTTGTTTTTATTTTAGTAAAAACATAAATATTTGCTTATATAATTTATAAATAACCGCTATATAATATATATATTTTACCGCTATAGCTTTTTTGCTTTAATTAGTGCTTATATATATTAAATATATTTTTGGCAATATTTTATAAAAAAGCTTTTTGTTATAATTGCATAGGCTTTTTTTTTAGTATTTTTGGTTAAATTATTTGCTAGGTTAAATTTAGCGTTATTTTTTATTTTTTAATATTATAAGCAATTATACTTTTTATAAAATAACTAATATAAAAGTTTATAAATAGCTTTATTTTAGCGCAATATAAAAATAGCTTTTTTTAAATGCAATTTATAGTTTTTATTTTTATAACAAATATATTTTCGCTTAATTTATTTTAATAATTAACGCAATTTTAAATAAAATTTGCATATTTTATTTTTTAAATTATTATAAATAAAATATTTATTTTAGTTTGGTATAAAATTATTATTTTAATAAATAATTGCAACGTTATATTTAGTTTTTAAAAAAATTTCGTTTTTTTTTTTTGCTTTTTAATTGTTTATTATTATTTTAAACTGCTATAATTTTTATTTTTTTTTAAGCTAAAAATTTTTTTTTTTTTAGTATTTTTTTAACCGTTTAATTTTTTATTAAACCGGCAATTTTTTTTGAAATATTTTTTTTGCTATAGTTAAAACATTTAATTTATAACATATTTTTAAAAAATCGCTATTAAATTACGCTTATTTTTTTTATTTTTTGCTTTTTATTGTTTTAAAAATTTTTAGTTTTTTTTAAAGTATTAATTAAAAAGATTTTTATTAATTATAATTGCTATATTAATATATTTTTTAAATTTATTAGGTTTATTTATTTTAAATAATTTATTTTATATTTATATTTTAAGTTTTTTATAAAATAAATAAAATAAAGCTAATTTCGGTAATTTTAAAATTGCTGTTAATTGTTTAAATTTTATAGCATATTTTAATGTTTATATTTTTTTCTTAAATTAATATAGCTATTTTTTAATATATTTTGCTTTTTTAATATTTTTAAATAATGCTTTTATATATTTTTTAAATTTGCTATAATCCGCAAAAATATTTTTTGTTTTTTTTTAAAGTTTTTTTTACTGTTAGTTTTTAAAAAAGTTTTAAAAATTAGTTTAAACTATTTAAATATTTTTTTTGCTAAAAATTGCGATATAGCTATTATTTTTTGGTTATTTTTTATAATCGAAAATAAATATTATTTTAAATAAAGTTGCGCATAAATTAAAAACGTATTTATATTAATAAATTTATTATATAGTTTAAAAGCTATAAATTTAAATTCTTTTATATTTAATAGTTTTAATATTGTTGTTAATTTTAATAATAGTAAAAATAATAAAAATAATATGCTATTATTTTTTAAGCTATTTGTATAGCTTTTTTTAGTATTAATATGCTTATTATAGTTAGTTTAAATGTTTAAATTGCTAATTGTTAAACTATTAATTTTAAAATTAATAACGTAATTATTATGGTTTAAGTAATTAATTTTTATATAGTTTGGCTAGCTTATAATATTGTTAAAATTTTTTGTATTACTAGCAAAATTATATTTTAATTTGCTAACAATATAGTTAATATTTTTAGGGTTACTTGTAGGAAAAACGGCGGTAAAATAAATGTAATAACTTTAAGTGCTAAAAAAAAAAAATAGGTATTATAAGTTTTAAAGCTAACGGTGCTAGTGTAAATAGTTTAAAAATTGCTGTTTTTTTTTTTTGTTTATAAAATTATTTAAAAAATTTTAAATTTTGTTTTTATTACTTAAGTTTGTTTTATTGCTGCTTTTAATTTATATTACAATTATGTTTTTAATTGTTTTTTTTAGGCTTAATTTTGTGTTTTCGGGCTTATAATCTAGTTAATTAATTTATTTTTATTTTTTGGAAAAATTTAAAGTTTTTAGCTTGTTTTTATTGCTTTTTTCGGTTTTATTTTTTAATACTGGTATTTATACCAATATTAATTTTTACTAATTAAAAAGCTATTAAAATATAACGAATTTATTATATAACAATATAATAAACTCGTCAAAAGTTTTTAATTTGCAAATACCAATATAAAAATTAGCAAATATCCGTTAAAAAAATTTATCGTACTTTTATTACTGTGCAACAAAAAATATTTACTAAATATCGAAATAATAAATATATTAATGCTTAGCGATTTTAAGTTAATAGCTAAAAAGCAAAAGCAACCAAATAATTAAATATAAAAAAGTGCACAACTATATAAACATAAAAAATATGGCAATCGTTTAAATTACCGCAAGCTTAATAAGCTATAAATTATTATAAGCTTGGTAAACCATAAATCACTATAAGCCTGGTAAGCTAAATAAATAGTTACGTAATAAAAAAAAAGCACAAGCGCGCAAAAAAAAACAAGTGCAAAAAAAAAAAAAAATATTAAGCGGCCACCTAGTTCACCTTTATACCAACACGTATTTATAACCCGCACCCTTTTACTGCACACATATATAACGCGTAATTCTCGACCACTCCTATACATAGCTTTTTTTTTTTCTTATGCTTAGATTTCAATATAATATACGCTGTTTTTAAAAGCTTTGCTTTTTTTGTAACGCCGAAATATAACACTAGGTATGTTTTTAATATATTGTTATTACTTTAAGCTTTATTAATTGTTTATTTATAATATCGCAATTATTATTGCAAAAGCTTACTTAAATTTTTTAAGCTTTTTGCAGTTTTTAGCATAATATTTTTTTAATTGCAATTATAACACTTAACTTTGCTTAAGTTTTATTTTTTAATAATTATATTAAGCTTTATAAATTTTAAATAAATTTTTGTTACTATTAATTTTTAAGTTTTTTTTTTTTTTTTACGTTTAATATTTAATCGTTTTAGTTTTATTAAAACTTTTAAAATTGTCGCTTATATAAACAATTGTTAATTTTAATTATTTTTGCAATAAAATGTTTTAAATTATTTAATTTTTTATTTCGATATAACTTGTTTTAAACTTTATTTTTAAGTTTGTTGTAAAAAAGTGTTATTATTATATTATTATTAGCTTATATAGTTTTTGCATACTGTTTGCAAAACTTCGTTATATATTTATATGCTGCTTTAGTTTAAATTAAAACTATTAGCTTTTATTTTATTTGTTTAACTTTTTTTAGGTTTTTATATATATTTGTTATAATTTTTTTAAACTTTTTATATTTATTAAAAATATTATTAATCGCAATTTAGCAACTATTTTTATTTAAGTTTTTTAAATAATTATTTATAATAAGTTAAAATTATTTTAATGTATTACCTGTAAAATATCCCGCAATTATTATTATTTTTTTCGCATTTATAGCAAAATTTAATTTGTAATACTGCAAATATATTTTAACTTAAGTTAAAAAGTTTTTTAATTAATTTTATAAATTATTAAACTTTTTTAGCTTAACCGGCTTAAAAAATTTAAGCTTAAAAATATTAGCCAATTACTTTTTTAGCGTTTGTTTTAATGCTTTAGTTATTAAATTTTTTTTTGCAGTTAATTAAATAAATGTTGCACCATTGCAAATATTAAATCTGGTTGTTTTATTAAAGCTATAATAATTTTTTTAATTGTTTTAAATATTAATTAAATAATAATTTAAAATATAACAAATTTAAATTTATATTAGCATAATATAATCGGAGCTTTTTATATAAAATCGTGCTATATAATAACTAAAAAAATTATTATAACGTTGGTAAAAATTATATTAAAGTCGTTAGAAATATTTTTATACAATCATTTCAAAAAATCGGTATATATTTAAATTAAATTGTAAAATAAAACCTAATTAAATATATAAAAAAACTTATTATTATTATATAAACTATTTTTTTTTTTACTTTTTATTAATGTTAAGTACTAATTATTTAACCGGCTTATTAAGCTTAATTTTTTAAGCTTTTTAAGCTTTTTAAGCTTTTTTGCCTGTTCGGCTTACCTGGCTTAACCCTTTAAGCTTACTGAGCTTTTTGAGCTTATTATGTGACCGGTGCCCCGCACGTTACCTTGGCCCCGGAGCCCCTCTAGTTGGCCCTTAGCCTTTTAACTGGCCGATTAACCTGTTAGTTCGTAACATTACTTTAGCTAAATAAGCTAAATTAAGCAAGCTATACGCTTAATAAGCTATATTAACCTTGCGAATAGTTTTACTATTAAATTTTTTATAGCAAATATTATTTAAAACTTTTATTATTAATTTAAACATTAAAATAAAAACTTTTAAAAGCTTAATTAATTTAACTATAATTTTTAAATTATAAAAAAACCAAATTTTATTAATATTAAAAATTAAAACAAAAAGCTTTTTAATAAAAAAAACGGACAACAATTAAAAAAAAAACATAAAATAATTTTTATTAAATTTTTAACCAAGCAAAAAAACTTTTTAATTATTATACCAGCTTTTAAACTATATTAATATTTAATAATTTTAAAAAATAAACTGCTTATTTAATTTAATTTAAACAAAAAAATAAACCTAGCAACTACTTTTAATTATATAATATAAATAACATTATTAATATTTTAAACAGCAAAGCAAATTTTGCCACTTATAAAAAATTTAGCGGTAAAGCATAGCAAATTTTTATAAAAAAAAGCTATTTTAATACTTTAAAAAAAAAATCGGTAATTTTTAAATTTTATTGCGGCAACAATACTTATAAAAAAATAATTTTTAACAATATTTTATATATTTTTAAATTTAAATGCAATATAATTTTAAAAGCTTTTTATTTTAAATTAAAAAAATATATAAATAGTTTTATTTTTTATAATAGTAAACACTTTGTTATAATATTATTAAAATTTAAACAATTAGCTTTTTATATCGATTTTTAAAAACTAAACATTTTTTTAATATTTAAAAAATATGCGTTAAAAGCAATTAATATTATTTTTATAGTGTTTAACCAAAAAAAACTTAATAATAATAAATTTTTAGTGCTAAAATTTAAACTAAAACAATTAAAAAAAAATTGCTGCTATTTGTTGCAATTAATTTTTTAATGATATTATTTTAACTGCTAAAATTAGCTTTATTTTAACATTAAAAACTAAAACACATTAAACTATTATTTATTAAAAAAACCGCTAAAATAGCTTTAAGCTTGCTTAATTTTAATTTTATAAAAAAAAAACTTTTTTTGCTAAAAATATACCTTAAATAAAACCGTTAAAAAACATATAGCTATTAAAATTAATTATTTTATAAAAATATTTATTATAATAGCAAAATAATTTATTTAGCTTAAAATTAATACTTTAAAACAAACGATTTTACACGTTTATAATAATTAAAAAAACTACTTAATATTAATAAACTTGCTTTTTTAAAAAAAAAATAAACACTTTTTTAGCAATTATTTAAAATAAAATATTAAAAAATAAACATAAAATTTAGTTAGCATATTTTTATTATAATAATAAATTTAAAGTTTATAATATAATAATATAAACCTAGTTAAACAAAAAAAATATCACTTGCAGTTATTTAAGTTTTAAAATTTCCGAATAAAATAATTTAGCAAAACAGTTTATTAAAATAATTTTAAACTGCTTATAAGCAACCATATAAAAAGCTAAAAGTTTTTTTTTTTTAATGCTATATACTGCCGGCTATAATAAATTTAATTAACCAAACAGCAATTATTAATAAAAACGTAACGGTTTATTAAGCTTTATATAATGCATTAAAACTTAGTTTAACTTTTTATGGTTTTTTGTTTACCCGCTATATAGCAATTAAAACTTTATATATTGTTTTTATACCTATGCAAAAAAAAATTAAAAATTTTAAACTAGCAAAAAAAGCAAAAACAAGCTAAATATTAGCTATAATTAGCAAAAAAATATATTTAGTATATATTAAAACTAAATATACGGTAATATAATTAATTGTTGTTAAATTGCTTTATAAAGCATTAGTTTTAACAAATAATATTAACTTAAAAAAAACACTTAAGTTAAATAACCTTAAAAAAAAGCTATAGCTTTAGCTTAATAAAATTAATAAACCAATATTATTTAAGCTTAATTTTTTTTTAAAAAAAGTTATTTTTAAAAAGTTTAATGCAAAAAAAATAAACGCGCAAAAATTGCCGATTATATTAAATACTTTAGTTAAATTTTCGGCTTTACTTTAAAAATATAAAATATAATTTTTAAAAATAAACAACGAAAATATATTTTTAAACGACTAATAAAAAATATTTAACACTAATAAGCAATTAAATAATTTTATAAAAATTAATATTTTTATAAACGATTAAATAACAGCAATTAATAACTTTATTAAAAGTATTATGCTAGCTATTATAGCTGCTTTAAAAAAACCACGCAACTTAAAACATGTTTTAAAAATTGCAAATATAAAAAAACATTTAAAAGCTGCTAAATTAAAATTTAAACAGCTTTTGCTATTAAGCGCTTTAAAATTTATAGCTAAAAATAAAGCTTAGCGACAAGCTATTAATAATTGCTAAGTATTAACAAAAAAGCTTAATAAACTAGAAAAAATTATTAAGTTTAAAGCTAAACTAGTAATTAAAAGCTTTAAACAAATATTTGGTTTTAATTATAACAAAACGTTTGTTTTTATTGTTATACTTTTTATATAAAAGATTTTTTTAATACTAGCAGCTATTTTTAACTAAAAAATTAAGCAAATTAATTTTATCGGAGCTTTTTTTAATAGCGATTTTTTAAAACTTATTTATACGCATTTGCTAAAATGCTTAAATATTTTATTAAAAAATTTTAAGCTGTTTAATATAGCTTTAGCGGCCGGATATAATTTTACTTTAAAATAAATTATAAAAGTTTTTCGCTTTTTATACGGATTTAAACAAGCATTAAAACAGTAGCAAATTAAATTGTTTAAACTATTAAAATTATTAAAATTTATTTTATTAATAAGCGATTTATTAATTTGCTATAATTTAATATTAAATATTTTTATTGTAATTTATATTAACAATTGTTTTTTAATTAAACTAAACAAAGCATTAATTAAAAAACTTAAAAAAAAATTTACTAGATTTTTAATATTAAAAATAAAAAACTAGCCGCCTAGTTTTTAATAGTAAAAATTAAGCAAAACAAATTTAATTAAACGATATGTTTTTAATAGTTTTAATATATTAAAAAGGCTTTAAAAAAACTAGATTTAAAAAATATTAAGCTTATTAAGGTTTTTTTACAACTTTTTATACCGAAAATAAAAGATTTTAGCTTTCCGGTAACTAAAAAACAATACCGCTATTATTAAAAAATAATAAGCACTGTTAATTACTTTAATTTTATAATTTAACTAAATATAACTTTTATTTATTAATAGCTAGCTATAAAATTTTAAAACTTTTGCAAAAAGCATTTATTTGCCGCTATTAATTTGTTTAAATATTTGCTAGGCTTAATAAACTATAAAATAAGCATTAAGTTAATAATATTAATTACAATTAACTATGCTTTTATAGTTGCAATTAACGTGAGTATATATTACTATTATTGCTAGTGCTGCGGTCAGCTAAAAATTTAAACGAGCTAGCATTATTGCTTTATTTATTTTTAAAGCTAAATATATTGCTTTTATTAAAGCAATTAAAAAAACTTAATAGCTTAAAAAATTGTTTAAAAAAATCAAACTGCTCGTTAAAAATTTATTATTATTTTTAAAGATAATATAAAAATTATTGCTATTTTTAAAAATTTAAAATATTATTAACATACCAAATATATTTTAATAAAGTTTTAGTTTGTTTAAAAAGCATAAAAAGCTGGCTTAATAAATATAAAATATATTTTTACCTAAAAAATGCCCGCAAATAGCTTAACTAAAACTTTTATTTTTATAAAACAAGCTAAATTTTAATAAATGTTTAAACTTATAGCGGTACTTTAAAAGCTAGCCAAACTTTTAGTTTTTTTTATTAACTAAAAAATTGGTATAATTAATGCTAACCAAAAAGCGTACAGCAATACCTTTTTTTTTAAACAAAAAAATAAACTTTTTACTATTAAAACTTATCACTATTATTTTAATTTTTATTCAAAAAATATTATATTATTAATTATAATTTTTTGTTTTTTTTATATTACATATTTATTATTTTTATTATTTAAAAACTATATATTGTTAATATGTTTAGCGCTAAGCTCCGTTAAAAATAGCGAGCTAAATAACAAAATTTAAATAATATAATTTAAATTATTTAGATTAGCTATATTAGCATTATAAATTACAGTTTTTAAAACGCAAAAAATTAATAAATATTTTGCTAAACGCTAAGCACCGATTTCTTTTGTACAAGTTTTAGCTGCAACATAACAAAGCAATAAATAATTCGTTATATAACTAGTATAAACGTTTTTTATAATATATTTATTAGCTTTATAAAAAATGCTTTAGTAATATTTATTAGCTATAGTTTTTAAAAAAACAATATTTTTTAACTTTTGCTTTTTAATAAATACTAATTAATTAATAAATGGAAAATTACGTATTATTACTAGCTATATATTAAAATTATAAAAAGAATTGTTGCCGATAATATAAAAAAAGCTTATTTATTAAGCAGCAAAACTTTTATTAATTATATCCGCCGGCTAATTTGTGCTAAATATTTTTTATTGTTAAAAAAAACAAAATTTTAAAAAAATATTTTTAAAAATTATATTAGCTATAGTTACACTTATATAAAATAAATTAATAGCTTATATTTAAATAATGTTTTTTTTAATAGTAAAATTAAAACAGCTATTAAAAATATTAATAAATTAATATAAAAAGTTTTTTTAAATTATTTATTTATTTAAAGTTTTTTTGCTAAACAGCTAAGCTTTAAAAAAAATAATTTATATAAGCTAAAACAGCAATAAATAACATTTTTAAAAAATAAAGTAATTTTTTAAAATTATATTTATATAAAATAATAAAGCTTAAAAATATTATACCGGCATTTTTTTTAGTTTTTAAATTTTACCAAGCTAATTTTTACGGCTTAAACTATTATTACTGTTTAAAAATATTGCGTTTTATTAATAATTTATTTTTTATTAAACTTTTGCTATTACTTTTATAATTAATTAATTTATTTTTATTATTAACGCGTTAATTTGAAAAATTTACCGAAAAAGTTGTTTTTAAAGTTACTTTTTAATTATTAAATAAAAAACTTATTGCTGCACATTTATACAAATTTTTTCTAAAGTAAATATAACAAAATATTTGTTTTAACGTTAAAAAACCTAAAGCAACTGTTAATTTAGTATTTAATTAAGCTTATAATAACTATAACTGTAATATTATTTATTATAATTATTTAATTTTATATATTTATAAAAAACTCGGGCTAATTTATTTAATACTTTTTTTAGCTAAAAAAAACATTTATATTTTTTAGCGGCTTTACTATATAAAGCTTTGCTAATAATATATTATAAATTGCTTAAAAACTTTTTGCTAGTATTAAAATTTACTTATATTATAGCAACTTTAATAACGTAATTTTTTTTGCTATGCTTAAAAATTAAAAACTTTTAATAAATATTATTTATTAATAAAAAATAACTTAGCATTTTTTATTTGTTTATAAAAATTTAAATTATTTATATTATAGTAACTTTAATAACGCAGTATTTTTTGCCGTGCTTAAAAGCTAATAATATTTAATAAATATTATTTACTAAAAATATCGGAGTTTAATAACATTTGGTAAATATTACTTATTAATAGCGGTAAAACTTAATAATATTTAATAAATATTATTTATTAATAGCGTTAAAATTTAATAACGCTTAATAAATATTATTTATTAAAAGCATTAAAAATTAGTGATATTTAATAAATATTATTTATTAAAGCTTTAATTTTATAATAAAAATAATCACTATAGTTTATTAAACATTTGGTTTATTAACTGCAATTTAACTTGCTGGTTAGCTTTTTTTATATATTTACCGACTTTATTTAGGTTAAAAATATAGCTTAAAGAATTTTTGTGCAAATAAATTAATTTTAAAAAAAAAATTATATAAAACATTTGTTATAACAATTTATAAAATATAATTTTAAGCAAATTAAAAAAAAATTTAGCTATATAAATATTTTTTGTTTGCGCATTTTAATTAAAAAAATATATTAAATTTTTTTAATTAATTATTAATATATAAAAATATTATAAAGTTAATATTAGCGCAGTTATTAAAATTTTAACAAATAAGTTTAATGTTTAATTTAATTTATTTTGCGTTAATGTTTATATAAAATTAGCGCTTTAAAGGATTTATTTTGCAAAAATGCTACTTTAGCAGCTTTGCTTTGCAAAATTTTACCTTGCGTATATTTAATTAAAATGCGCGTAAAATAAGCTTTATTAAAATTAACGCTTTAAAAAACCTATTTTGCAAAGTTTTACTTTACGTATATTTAATTAAAATATGCGCAAAATAAGCTTTATCAGGATTAGCGCTTTAAAAAATTCACTTTGCAAAAAAACTATTTTAATAATTCCGCTTTAAAAATTTTACTTTGCAAAAATTATTTCTAAAGCATATAATCCGATAAAACAAAAAAAAAAAAAAAAAAAATATAAAAAGCTTAAGTGCTACGCTTAAAACAATTAAATAATAAATTTTTTTTTGTTAAATTAGTTAATATATTTATTACTTTAAGCTATTATTTAATTAACAAGTAAATTTGCAGATAACATTGTTTTTATTTAGTTTGTATATTATATTTTAATTTATAATATATAGTTTATATAACTGGCTATTAAACAATTTATTTTTAATATTTTGCTTACGTTAATTTATTTTTTATATCGTTAATTTTAAGCAATAATTTTATAAATTTAATTGTTTTAAAGTTTATATTTTTATAGTTTATATAAAATTTTTATTATTGCTTGCCGTTTTTTTTAAGCTTTTTTAATATTTATAGCACCGGTAATTATATTAATAACATTAAATACTGTATAAATTTTTTTGCTAAATTTTTTATAATATATTTATTAAATTTTTATAGCTATTTTTAATTTATATAATATAATAAAAAAATTTTTAATATTGTTTTTTTTAAATAAAATTTAATAATTTTATATTTTATGTTTTAATAAATAATTATATATTTTACTAAATATATTGCTATAATTTTTATATTTTAATAATATTTTTCTGTTAAATATTAGCTTAAAATTTTTAATTATAATATATATTTGTATTGATTATTTTATAAAATTATTTAAAGCTTGCATTAAAAAATTTTTAAAAATTAATTTTGTTTTAATATATTTTATTAAAATTAGCCGGTTTTTTAATTTATTTTAAAATTGCTTTTTTATTACCAAAATATTTTTAAAATAATATTATATTTAAATATTTTTATAATATTAAATATAAGTTTTTTTTTGTGTTTTAAAATATTAAAAAAAATATTACAGTTTTTTTTAAAACTATTTTGTTATTATATACAATTAATTTTTTATTAACGGTTATAAATAAATAAAAATTATTTTTAAGCTTTATTAATATATTTAACCGCTTAATAATTTGTAAAAAAATAAAATTTCTTTAAGTTTTTATATTTATAAACGTTTATAATTTATTTGTTTAATATATTAAATTAATTTTAATATATTTATTTTTATTAATTGTTATAGCATAAAACATTTTTAGCTTTTAAATTAATTGTTAATTTATTATAATTATTTTTAATTGTTTTTTAGTTTTTTAATTATTTTTATTTATATTAACATTTTATTTATTTGTTATTAAGCTTTAGTTATTTTAATTAATATTAAAAATCGTATAATTATAATTTTATTATTATAATATTTTAATATTATTTATTTTGCAAACTTAAAATTTGCTTTAATAATTTGTTTTTTTTTAAACGTAAATTAATTTTACTTAATTTATATCGCCCGTTTTTTAAATTTTTATAATTTTATAGTTTTTGCTTAAATATATATTTTATATATATTGTTATAATATTATTTTTAATTTTTAATTTATAATATATATTTTATTAGCTATTATAAATTTATTTTAAATATTGCAAACTTGTTTTAATTTTAATAAATAATTATTATTTTTTTATATTGCTTTTGTAATAAAATTGCTATAATGCATTATTATTTATTTGCTTTAAAAATTATATATATTTAAGTTTTTTTTAAATATATATTAAATATTAATAATTTATATAATTTATTTAAAAAAGATTTTTATATTGCTTATTTTTTAGTTATAATTTTACTAGCTTTTTATATCGCATAATTTTATTATAATAATATTTTTTAGCGATTAGCTATATTATTTCGCTAAAATTTTTATTAACATTTATTTTAGCTTTTATAATAAAAATATTATTATATTTTTATATATTTTTTAAAAATAAATATCATTTTATAATTAGCTATAGCTTTAAAAATATTTATATTAGTGTTTTTTGCTTTTTATATTTAGCGTTCACGCTTTATTAATTTTTTGCGCTAAATATATTTTTGTTATATAAATTTTGCTATAGCATTTTTTATTTATTTTTATTTAGTTTAATAGTTACATTGTTAATATATATAGTTTTATTTTTTTAAGCACGTGTTATTTTTAATGTTACAATTAAGGTGCTTTCAAAAAGCAAAGCTTTAAGTTGGCGTATTAAATGTATATTAATACTAAGGTGAGAAAAAAAGAGAAACTATTTTACATACGATTTAGGTGCGTTTATATTTGTGGGTGCACGGCTAAGTGGGTTACGTGTACAGGTGGCATAAATTACCTGTAGCGCAAAGCTATCTAGCAAATCGAGCCACTTAGCCGTGACTTTTAAGCTAATTTAATTTTTTAACTAATTTTTTGCTTTGCAAAATTGCATATATTTTATTTATTTTTATAACGCTTTTAATTAATTTAATTTTTTATAATTATTATTATTTTTTACGTTTATTTTTTTATATAGCTATTATATTTATTACAATTAATTATATTATAAATATATTTATTTTGTTTTATTTATTTTAATTATTTTATTGCTAAATGTGCTAAATATATTTATTTTATTTTTTTTGCATATATTACAATTAAATATATTTTTAATATATTATTGCTAATTTAAATTTTATTAATTGTTAATTTATAATATTGCAATTATTATTGCAAAAATTTGCTTAAGTTTTTTAAGTTTTTGCTTTTTTTTAAGCTTTTTGCAGTTTTTAGCGTAATGTTTTTTTTAATTATAATTATAACATTTAAGTTTGCTTAAGTTTTATTTTTTAATAATTGCATTAAGCTTTATAAATTATAAGTAAATTATTATAACAGTTAATTTTTAAATTTGCTTTTTTTTATATTTAATATTTAATTATTTTAGTTTTATTAAAATTTTTAAAGTTATTACTTATATAAACAATTATTAATTTTAATTATTTTTGCAATAATTTTTTTTAAATTATTTAATTTTTAATTTTAATATAATTTGTTTTAAATTTTATTTTTAAATTTGTTGTAAAAAATCATTATTATTATATTGTTGTTAATTTATTTAGCTTTTATATATTGCTTGCAAAATTTTGTTATATATTTATACGCTGCTTTAATTTAAATTAAAGCTATTAGCTTTTGTTTTATTTATTTAATTTTTTTAAGGTTTTTATATATATTAATTATAATTTTTTTAAATTTTTTATATTTGTTAAAAATATTATTAATTATAATTTAGCAATTATTTTTATTTAAATTTTTTAAATAATTGTTTATAATAAATTAAAATTATTTTAACGCATTATTTATAAAATATTTCGCAATTATTATTATTTCTTTTGCATTTATAGCAAAATTTAATTTATAATATTGCAAATATATTTTAACCTAAGTTAAAAAAAATTTTAATTAATTTTATAAATTATTAAATTTTTTTAGCTTAACCGGCTTAAAAAACTTAAGCTTAAAAATATTAATTAATTAGTTTTTTAGCTGTTTATTTTAATGCTTTAATCGTTAGATTTTTTTTTGCAGTTAATTAAATAAATGTTGCACTATTACAAATGTTAAGTTTAATTGTTCCGTTAAAACTATAGTAATTTTTTCAGTCGTTTTAAACACTGATTAAATAATAATTTAAAATGTAACAAACCTAAGTTTATATTAGCGTGATATAATTAAAGTTTTCCGTAAAAAATCGTGCTAAATAATAACTAAAAAATTATTATAACGTTAATAAAAATTATACTAAAATTATTAAAAATATTTTTATATAATTATTTTAAAAAATTATTGTATATTTAAATTAAATTATAAAATAAAAACTAATTAATTATATAAAAAATATTTATTATTATATAAACTGTTTTTTTTTTTTTTACCTTTTTATTAATATTAAGTACTAATTATTTAACCAGTTTGCCAGGCTTAATTTGTTAAGCTTTTTAAAAATTTTTAAGCTTTTTTGCTTGTTTAGCTTACCTAGTTTAACTTTTTAAGCTTACTAAGCTTTTTAAGTTTATTATATAATTTGTGCCCCGCACGTTACCTTGGCCCCGGAGCTTTTTTAGTTAGCTTTTAGCTTTTTAACTGGTCGATTTACCTGTTAGCTCGTAACATTATATCGTTAATAAATATATATTTTATTAAAATAGTTTTATTTTTAACTTTTTAATGTAGCTAGTAATTATAAATATCGATATAACGTAGTTTAATATATAAGAAAGCTATTTTTTTAGTAATTAAATTTATAATTTGCTAGTTATTGTATAGTATTTAAATATGCTAATTTTTAAATATAATTTTTAGCTTGTTAATAAATCGGTTTATATATATAGCTTTTTTAGCTGCTTGTGCTAAAGCAAAAAGCTTAGCTTTAGTAATAAAAATAATAACCGTACTTTGTTTATTTAATTGTTATTTAATAATTTTTCTAAAAAGCTTTATAATATAAACTTAAAAGCTTTTTTTATTTAGCGTATTATTTGCAAAAAAATATTGCTAACTATTATAAACTTGTTTTTATTTTTAAATTGCAGTGTATATTTTTAAATAAATAATAAATAAATAAAAAGCTTGTTAGCTGCTTTATAGTGCTTAAAAAAAGTTATAGTTAAATCGGGCTAATTTTAAAGCTTTAAATGTTATATTTAAACATATAATTACCGCAGTATATAAAATAAAGCCGGTTTTTTGCTAGTACCGGTAAATGTTTTTTAGTAATGCTTTTTTTTTATACAAAAAAAATTTTTCCGGTTGCATTAGCGTGTTTGCATAAATAATAAAAGTAATATTTCGCGTTTTAGCGATTTTTTTAATATATAAAGCTAAAAAAAACTATAATAGCCGTTTAGCTTAATTTTAAATTATTTTTATTTTTAAAAATTATTATAAATTATTTTTACCGGTTAAATTATATTATTATTTTAAGCTAACAATTATTTTATCGGCTATTTTCTGGTTTTTTTATCGTAAATTAATACGATATTATTAACGTATATAAATAATAGCACTTTTTAATAAAAATAACAGCAAAGTTTATAAAATATTAATAAAAAACTTATTTTTTATAATAATTTAAAAAGTTTTTTTTGCTATAATAAAAGCAAATTTTATAGCTTATATAAAGCTTGCAATAACTTAAAAATAATGTTTAGCTTTTAATAATTAAATATCATTTGCATATAAATTTTTTTGTTTAATTTAGCGTTAATAAAAACATTTATAGTGTCGTATTGCTTTAATTTAAAATTAAATTTAGCTGCTATAGCTATTAATATTTTAAAAAATTTACCTGCTAAAGTGCTAGCATAAATATTTTTTTTTTTGTTAAACTATTAATTTTTTTATATTATTAGCCGGGCTTTATTTTTATTATAATATTTATGCTTATTAAATTTATATATATAAACTTATATATAATTTAAAATAAGTTTTTTTTATAACAAGTTTTTAAATAATTTTTTTCAAGTTTTTATTTTTTTTTAGCTTTATAAATAAATATATTTAGCTTTTTAAAAATAATTTTTTAATAAATAAATTTTAAGCTTGCGGTGCTATTTTAGCAGCAATAATAAATTTTACTTATATATATATATTTTTTTTTAAAAAATTTAAATAAATAAGCTTTTAAATATTTGTTAATATGTTTAAAAACTTTTTTTAACATATATATTTATTATTTTTTAAAGCTTTTAAATGTTTATTAGCTAGCTTAAAAACTTTTTTTTTATTAATAAAGTATTTAAAATTTAATAGCCGTGTTTTATTGTTATAATTATTTTTTCGAGCTTTTAAGTGCTTATTAGCTAGCTTAAAAGCTTTTTTTTTATTAATAAAATGTTTAAAATTTAATAATTATATTTTGCTATTATAATTTGCCGTTTTACCGTTATTAAAATTTAATAGCTATAATTAATTGCAAAATATATAATAAGCTTTATTAAAAGCTTTTTTTTTTTAGCAGCAAAATTTTTAACAAAATTTAATAGCTATAATTAATTATTATAAAAATTTTTAAAAGCTTTTAATAGTTTATTACGCTTAGTTTTTAAAATATTTTTTTTGTTAATTAACGTATTTTTATATAATTTTGCCGCGTTAAAGCAAAGTATTTACTTAAAAAAAATTTATAAATATTAAATCAAAGTAATTTAATGCTATAAATTTAAAAAAAAATCGCTTTTTAAGCTTAAATTTAATAATTTTAAGCTAGTTATAATTAAATTTAGCAGTATTACTTTTAAAAATTTTAATAGCGTTAATAATTATAGCTTAAACGTTAAGTTTATTATTAAATAATTATTTTTGCTAAACTTTTTTTAGTTTTAGTTTATAAGTTTGTTTTTGCTCGAATTTTTTTTGTTTTTAATTTTGTTAATATTTTCGGCCGCATTTTTAAACACTATATTAAAAAATTTATTATTTTTTTATTTCCGAGTTATTTTTTTTTATATTAACGGCTGCTTAATAATTTATTTTATTTAGCAGCGCTTTATATTTTTTTCGGCTTATTTTATAAAAATCGTTTTGAAATTTGTTTTTATTTTTACTAAAAAATTTATTTTTGTTAAAAATAATATTTTTAATAATAATAACTTGATTTTTTTAAAATAGCTAAATTGAATAAGTGTTAATAAATTAATAGCTTATTAAATATTTTATTTAAGCTTTTAAATTAAATTTTTAGCGTTTTTTTTTTTATAATTTAGCTTTAATAGTTATAGCAAATATTATATAATTATATACCTGTAAATATACTATAAATAATTTTTGCTTATAATTAATTATAATTTATAAATTATTAAAATATAAATAAAGTTTTTTATAAAAAGCTTGCTATTTGTTTATTTTTTTTAGCGTATAATTATATAAATATATTGCTATTTATATTATTTTTAACTATAAAAAAATCAAAAGCTTGCAATCGTTTTTTATTAAGCTTGCTTAATATTTAATAATAGCTTTTATTTTTTTAGCGTTACCGTTAAAGTTTTATATATTTAAAAAAAAAAGCTTTATTTTAATGCTATAAATGCAGTAAAAATAATTAGCAAATTTTAAAATATTTTATTTAATATTTAATATTTTATTATCGCATTTTATTATTTTTATTTTAGCTTTAAAATATAAGTTAATATATTTAATATAATTTTTAAAAGCTTTTTAAATAGTGTTAGCGCGCTTATTATCGGTATAACAATTTTAAATATATTTAAAATATAGATTTATAATAAGCATAATTTTTTAAAAATTTTTACTACTGTTAAAAAAATCGTTAAACTTATAAAAATTAATTGCTAATTAATTTTTAATTTTAATAATTTTTAAGCAAACGTTTTATATTATATAGCAATAAGCTTTTAATTTGCTATATATTATATATTTAATTATTTAAATTTTATCGTTAAAGCAAAAAATAATTATTATTTTTTTGGTATAAAAAAATAGCCGTTTAAAAAGTTTTAGCTTTATATATTTAAGCTGCTAATGCTAGCAATATAAGCTTGTTTTAAACTTCGATTTTTTAATATATAAATTTAAAAAGTTTTGCTGTATATAAAAAACTCGTTTAATAATTTTTGCAAATAAATGTTTTATAACGTATTGTTTATATATATAAATTAATAAATATAAAAGTTTTTTTTATCGGTATTTTAATTAATTAAATTTTAGCTTATTATTTTAATAAACTTTTAATTAATTTAAAATTTGCAAAAATACTAAGTTTATAATTATATTTAAGCAATATATTATATTATATAACCGGTATATAATAAAACTTTTAAAGCTTATTGCTTTAATATTAATTTTTTTTTAGCTTTATATAAAAAGCATATTATTTTTAGCAAATATTATATTTTTTAAATTATTATTTTTAGTTAAATATATAAATATTTAACCTAAAATTTATTATAACGCAATTTTTCAATATATAAAATTTAGCGATTTTTTTTAATATATAAAACAAGTTTGCTATATACGCTATAAAAAATTTTATTAATTAATTTTCCAGTTAATATTTAGCGGAAATTTTAAATTTAACTTTTTTTTTTTTTAGTTTTAATGTTATGCTTTTTTTACCGCCCGTTAAACGTTTTTTTTTGCTAGCTATTTTTATTTTTGCTTTTTTTTTAACTTATATATTTATTTGCCAAGTTTTAAAATAAAGCTTTAAAAAAACATACCAGCAAAGCGCAATTAAATAATTTTTATTATATATTATATAGTTAAATATATTTAAGTTAGCTTATTTAGCTTTTGTTTTAATATTTACGCAAAAACGCTTATTAAAAATATTTTAAAAGCTTTTTTTTTGCTAACAATTTTATTAAAAAAATTTATCCGTTTATTATAAGCTTGTTTTTTTTAGCAAATTTAATATAAGCGCTTTTTGTTTATATTATTTTTAAGCTTGCTTATTTTTGCTTGTTTATCCGTAAATTTTGCTATATAAAAAACTTGTTTTTTAACGATTTTTTCGGTAAATTATAACATATTTAATATAATAAACTTTCGGCAAAATTTAATAGCAATTATATAATAATTTAACGTATTATTTATAATAATTTACCTATTAATATTTTAAAACAAATAGCTTACGCTAAATATATATATTAAAAAGCTTTATTTAAATTAATAATAAACTTAAAAGCGTTTATTTTTTTTTTTAATATTTTTTAAATAAGCTTTAAAAATTTTATAAAACTATTTGTTTAATTATTTAGTAAAATTTTTAATAAGTTTTTTAGCGGTATTTATTATAAATTATTTATATTTATATTTATATTTATATTTAAATTTAAGCATTTTTTAAGCTACAACATTAAACTTTTTAAAGTTATTATATTATTAATTAATAGTTTAAATAGCGCATATATAAATAAGTTTATAATTTAAATATATAATTTTTTGCATTTATTTAAAAAGCTTAACAATTTTAATTTGGTAAAAAATTATAATACTTTAAAAAAAATATCAAACTTTTGTTTAGCGGCTTAAAAAAACGCCTAAGTTAATACGATAAAATTATTAATTATAGCTTTATTAAATTTAATATTTAAATTTGCTAAAAAATAATTTTTAAAAATTAATGTTTTTAGCTTTATAAATTATAAAGCTTGATTTTTTCCGAAAATTATATATTTTTATAAGTTTTAGCTCCGGGCCGCAGCCGCAAAATTTTTTTCTTACAAAAAAAAATCATCTAAAAATTTAAAAATAATAGCGGTTTAATTTAATATTATAGCGATTTTATTATTTTAATACTTTTAAATCGCTTTAAATAAAATTTAAAAAATAATAAAACTTTTAATTGTTAAATTTTTAATAGTAATATAATTTTGTTGCTATATTATGTTTAGTTTTCCGTTTTATTTTAAAGCATTTTTTTTAATTACAGTTTTTCTAGGTCTGAGTTATATACGCCACACTAATTTAGCCACACTTTGTACGCCACTTTGCTTAGGTAATATGGTAATTTTCTCACTTAAGCCTTAAAAGCTCATTTAGGTCGCCTATAAAAACCATTAAATTTAACATAAATTATTCGCATAATTTCTTAATTTTTTTTCGGATAATTAAGGCTATATATATATATATATCGTTGGTATTTTTACCCCCGGCAAAACTTCGACACAATGTTTTAAATTAGCGACGGCCGAATAGCTTTACTTGAGTTAATGCTTTTAGCGCGTGTTATGTTTATAGCTATTATAAAGGCTTTATATAACACACGTTAGCGTTTACCACAGGCAAAACAAGGTAAAGTAATGTTTTTTACTTTATTTTGTTTAATTTAAATTTATTTTTAGCTTATTTAATTAAACTAGTTATTTTTGTTGTTTAAACTAGTTTAATTAACTATAGTTAACTTAAAATAACTAAATAGCCGGTATTTTATTTAATTTAGCTAAAATGTTTTTGTTTTTTTAAATAACAGCTTAAAAACCTTTAAAATCGCTTTTTAGCTAGTGTTAAAAACATTAAAAAACTTTTAATATAATTACTTTTAATCCGTAGCGTTATTAATAAAAAAGTGTAAATAATTTACCAAAAGTTATAGCTCCTAGCTTTGTGAGCTGTTCTGTACGCTAGTAAGCTGCTAGGTTTTTGCTAGGTAGCTTAGGCCTAGCCCAGCCACCTGGGTGGTGGCTGGTGCCTCGCTAGTTGGCGCGCTGGCCTAGGTGTCCAACTTCCCCTTGGTTACCATACAATTAATATGGTATTTCCAGTACTTACCGACAAACATGTAAATAGTTGTAAGGTGAAAACGCAAATAAAAACCTAAAAAACGGGTAGTTAACTAAATTAGTTAAAAATAAATAGTTAAATAGCTAAAGGGATACCGAAGGCAAAAAACCCGTATTTATAGCTAAAATCGCAAAGCGCGTGCGTAAGTTAGCTTGCAAAAGCCGGTAGCTATTTGGAAAGTTTAAGTGACTGCGTAAATAAAAGCTAACCAGCCCTAAAAGCCGGGAGGCTTCCGCGGTCGCTGCGCCTGGTCAAAAAAATTAGTGCTAGGCTAAAATTAATGTTAATTAAAAGGTTTAACTTAGCTAATTTTAAAAATATTAATAAATTATTGTTAATAATAATATATATAATATTATTAATAGTTTGGGTTAAAGCGTTAAAAAGCTAGTAAAGTTGTTAAAATTACAAATAAAATAAAGTAAAATAAAATAAAGTTTAAAAATAAAAAAAAAGCTTTATATAAAAAAATTTAATAAGTTAAATAACTTTTATTAATAAATTTTTTTTATTTTTTTTATTAAAAATATTTTATAAATAATTTAAAAAAATAAAAAAAATTAACTTTAATTAATTAAAGTTAATTTTTAAATAATCTAAATATTTATTTGATTTACAGTTAATTTTAAAACCTTTATTTTGTTTTGGTTAAGCTAGTTAACGCCAGGTTAGGTAAGTAATTGCTTGACCTGCGGTGCACGCTGACACACGTTATAATTCCCGAGTAAGCTGGAAATGGTAGACTTTCGTGCAACAACATTTATTCAGCTCAAATGATAGCTATTTTACGTCGTTCCTTTAAAACACCCCAATTTTCAGCATCGACGGCTCCTAAGGACAGGGAGAGTCGTAAGCCGGGCCTTGCCATCGGTGCACCTGTTTCTCTGCGAGATAGAGATCTGGGCCCAAAGTGACATGTCAGAATTGCGCCTTATACATTTCAAAAATATAAAGGGGCTTATATGCTCAGCAAAGATCTTCTGGATTTATAAACTATAACGAGGTGTAGTTTAATGTCGATGATCCAGGCAGCTAAAACCCCCGTTGTAAGAGAACACTGGGGTGTTTTTTTTAAACGAAAAGACCGTTGTTGTTAACCATCCGGACAAGATTGTTTATATCGCATGGGAGCTCGGTAAGACCCTCAAGTTTTTTCTCATAGGAGGCGACCTTTAGCGTTAGGTAGTTGATCCGGCACCGTATATTTGAACACTAGTTTCGATTAAAGGCCGTGACTGCATGTTGAAGTGATTCTCGAGATGTTGAACGCACCATAGATACAGCATTTTCGGCTCGCAGAATGCCCTTACGCTCCCCCAATATACACGTTCTACTACTACCTATCGCGGGTGCCTAAAGTGTGCTGTAAAAGCGGCAGACAGCCCAAGTACAGCAGATATACTCGGGGTCTCATGCCGAGAAAACCCAAACTTATGATTACAATGAAGGATTAACCATTTTTTTTTTCACCTGAGGGTTACAATATGTAATTCTAGGCTACTCCATCTTACCAGGGTATATCAGGGCTTGAAATGCTTCTACTCAAAATACAATAATCTGTTAGGGGGCGCCTAACACCTTGACCATTTGGGTTCCCTTCTGTTCAGGTAGGCTTGGCTAGAAGCTATATACAACTTAGGGCCTTTACATAAACCTCCGTCCACACCGCCTATGTCTCACTTAAGCGAGGGCTGAATAGCATCACGTAGGACATCGGGAATTCTATCAGGTTCGAACGCGTAAACGCGTCTCTTCGCGTGTAACGCGTATCAGAAGGTGTAAGACCTACTGCCTTGTATTCGCTACGTGTGACACAGGGTTATAATGTGTAGTCCTAGGCTACTCCATCTTACCAGGGCTACAATATGTAATCCCAGGCTTACCAGGGCTACAATGTGTAATCCCAAGCTTACCAGGGCTACAATGTGTAATCCTAAGCTACTCCATCTCACCTGGGCTGTAACATGTATACGTATAATCCTGACCTTGGTTAATTTTCTATGTACAATGTATGATCTTGACCGCCATATGCAGGTAGAAGGGATTACAACATGTGATCCTAACCTACTCCACCTTGGCGGCGTCACGATATGTGATCCTCGTCTCATTTAGAGGAGCAACTTTGCTTCATCCTTACTCTCAGTGAAAGGATGGGAGCCATTAAAAAGCTTCGGTCAACCTCGTATCAACTCTAAATCTAAATTATTCAAAGCTTATATTTAGACCATTAACTACACCACTTAAACCCCTGAAATTCAATTGAGAGCAGTGGGAATCGCTGTATTGCAGAACGGATTTTGAAAGAAGAGGCTTTTCCAAACAGTAAGCAACCCGCTATCCTAAAACTGAGCTCATCTACTGATATTTACAAGATCAACATGTCAAGTGCATATACTGAATGTGCGGCATTCTCATGCAAGGAGCAAGTCAAACGGGGCGAAAAGTGCCCGAAATGCGGAACACAGAACTAATTCACGATGGTTCTATTCACCCACTCGGCTAGCGCGTCTTGGCAGCCCCTACAAACGGCTGCTTTGGCGCGCCAATATTCCTCCGTCACCTCATTTTTCCACCTCCGACAAAGGGGGTGGTTTTTAGTCGTCGTCGGGAGGTTCTTTTCGGTACAGGCGGCCAGTTGGTACCTTTACGGTGGCTCGAAGGCTCGAAGGATGGGAGAGAGGGAGGGGTTGTGCCGGCTTTGATTTGCGGTTTTCTGTTTCTAGAAGTCTTGAGTAACGACCGGCAACCAACTACGTCATAGTCCGTTTGAGTAGAGGCCTGCCCAATATATATGTGAAAAAAAAATCCTCTGCGCGCGTAGCCATGCGAAGTGCATATAGGTCTCTGTCGGAATGTCTGGTAGCTTGTGTTTTGATTGATTTAATTGCTTGGTCATAGCGTCTGCCGCTTGATCTACAAATATCGGCGCCGCCCCTTGTGGCTATTAGATCTGGTCATACACAATCAAATATACAGCTAATTCCATCAAGATGCCATCAAAATCATCGCCGATAGGTCTGCTCAATTGGAAAATAAGCGAATACGATCCACTTCAATCTATCCAAGAAGTCGTTCAAAAAACGCACTGGGTCAACCTTTGCCAAAGAGCCTCTGACCTTAATCACGGATTGCCTTGCAAACCGTTGAGTACAATGACTAATGGACTACACAATCTTGTTTGCATACTCGAGTTCTCAGATCAGACTCGATGGGTTGCTCGGATCGGCTTGCACAAGTCGGTAAAGTTACGCAACGAAGTCGATGCCATGCAGTTAATTAAGGAAAAATGTAAATTCCCCGTCCCGGATGTATTCGCATACGAGATCGATGATGACAACCCTGTTGGAGTTCCCTTTATCTTGATGGAGTTTCTGCCCGGAAACACAGCCATGGACGCCGCAGGCGGGTATGACGTGCACAGAGGCCAGATTCCCTTCGCCTACCGGCCAAAATTCTATCGCTCAGTGGCTGAGTGTCATGTTAGTCAGTCCTTCCCTATCATTTAATCACTTCGAGCCTAATTCAATGATAGGTGCAAATTACTGCATTGCGCTTTTCAAAGATCGGAACTATTGTTCGGAGTGCAGAGGGCGAATACAGCATTGGCCCCTTTCCAGATCTGGGCGGACCGTTCGACTCCGCGACGTCATTCTTCGAGGCATGGGCAGAGCACATTAAGTTTCCGCTTACGACGGACAAAATTCTGGAGATGATGAAAGGAGGACCGGCACAACGAATTCTAGCGGCTATTAACGAGTTCCCGTCTAAATTTAAGGCGGCGACTAGGCAAATATCGTGTAACAACTATGGACCATTTCCACTTTGCCACGCCGACTTTCTCCACAGCAACATAATTGTCGATGAAAGTTTTCAAGTTCTCGGTATTATTGATTGGGAAGGTGCATGCGCCTTACCTCTGCAGCTTGTTACATTTCCAGGTTTCCTGAATGTCATGCCTATTTCGTTCGATTCGCCCGATAATTACTACGCAGATGGACAGCCGGTTGATGGCCAGCAAAGGCAGCGGTGGAAAGACCGAGAAGACTATGTGCAGATGGTTGAATCAGTGGAACACAAAGACCACTTGCTTTCCAGGTGTCTCACAGACAAGAAAAGTTTGGCCCTGGCCTATTCGATGATGGCTTATAAAAGTGGGAAGTTGGGGTTCTATGATACAGTTATAGATGAACAGTGAGATCTAGGTACTCCAGGTGCCTGAAGGAACGAAGTTCCGAAAGGTTCTTCCTTCCGCCTCCTCTCTCCCACCCTCAAGACGCTCGGTTCACCTAGCGTACCGTGTGCCTTCTAAGCCGTAAACGAAACAAAAGTGGCGCAACAATCGACGAGCCACCCCCTGAGCCCCCCTGACCATCGGTTTTTGTTGACTGCGTCGCTTCCGTGGACCCGCCCCCTTGCCCCAGCGTTTCTGTTTCCTCGGAGCCGCAGCCTGGCGCCGGCTCCGGCTGTCTTTGCTCCGCACTGCGTCGAGCACCCGCGTATAATAGTGAGTGCCCTACGAGACATCTGCTCTAACACCTGCTAATTTCGCCAATTAATTTTATTAATTTTGATGTTATGGTTTCTTCTCCTGTACTCTTAAGAGCACTAACCAGTTAATTCCTGTTGTTATTCAGACAGCTGCCCAGCTGTTGCTGATTATTCGTCCTCCTCCACTCCCCTCTTACAATACATTTTCACCTTAAGCTTTATGTTAAATGTAAAAACGGTTGCGATTTGTCCTCGATAACACGGGTTTTGCTCGGCTGTTTATGCGATAAGGTTAGCCTGAAACGGTGGCCCATGGAGTTCCGCGTCACCAGCGTTGCCGACTATATCAGTGCTAAAATCCTGGTCTATGCACCTTCTAAACTAAGGTTGCCAGCTATTGCTTTTGCTTCGCCTTAAGTTTATGTTGCTGTCTCTATTGGATATAACGATTACTTCCGTAAAGTTACGCTATCACAACGTATCATGGTGGTACGATAAGCCTTACCACCCACGGGTTAGAAGAGAGAGCCAGAAAACAAAAGTTCTCGAAGAAAACATAAATAGAGAATTTAGACCAGATCTCAAGTAATTAACTCAAATCTAACAGTCTCCTATTTCTATACTCTAATGGAAAGTGCTTGATCTTCTCCGTTTTCTAAATTTTTGTTACAAGTATGGTCGCCATTTTATTGATTTATCTCCTTCTCTTTTCAGCACATAAACCTATAGCGTTTACTTGTAACCATGCCGGAAGAAGAGCTGCTTAGGGCCCAGGCGAGTAAGGAGATCTACCTATCGCTGGAAGATGCGGATCGTCCGCGCTCTATGCAGGCTCTCCTCGAGCCCCGAAAGGAGCCGATCAGGGTTCCGCTTCACGAGCTCCGCCGTACGTTAGATGATCTGGAACGCCAACGCGCCGAAGAGAAAAACCGTCGAAGACAAGAACCTTTCCATCAAACTGTCACGGAATCTCTAACATCTCGTGAAACCGTTCTGGCTAGAGAGCCGATTGAAATTCCGCGTGACGACGCCCGCCGCATGCTGGATGATCTCAAACGCCGACGCGCCCAAGGACAAGCCCGCCAAAGACAAGAAGCACCCCGGCAGAATACCGTCATAGTCCCTGAGGATGAACTTGCGAGAACAATTGCGGCTATTACACAACAACGTGCTGACGAGCGTTTACGGGCAAGAGCCGCAAGGCTACGAGCACAAGAGGAGACCGATAAGCTCGACCGTCAAAGGGCTAAAAAGGAGGCACGGACACAGTCACCAGCCACTCCCGAGCAGACTTCCCGCGCTCCAAAAATTCTGCCTCCCCCAAGGCGCCCGAGAGATCAGCCTCCGCTACCCAGACGGACAATCCCGCACCCCCCGCCTCCCCGAAAGCGCCTTAGGGAGCAAGAACTTGGAGGACTTTTGACTCCGCCGCCTACAATACCAAACCGTCCCCCGAAGAGACCGAGGCCGTTGCATGAGACCGCCCAGCTTCAACGAAGGTACCTCGAGTCCATTTTACAATACCGCGAAGCTTGCTTTCGCGACAAATATGAGGCTTCATTAATGAGATCTTGGTGCAAAGAGGTCCTTTTTGCGCTTCAGGTAGAGACTTCGAAGTTTTTTTACCAGGCGTTCACAGATGAAAGTATATTGCCATTTCGCATTGCGTCTTTTGTTATAAAAAGTATGCGACCTGTGAACTCACTACTATCCGCTGGAAAAGGCACTTGACGCTTTCATTGCTGCAGGCTACAAGCGTTCTTCAGGAATGCAAGAGCTGCCTACCGCTAGGCGACGACGCTGAAACTGTTGTTTGCCGAGAATGCCGCACCGGTTTGGAAAATGGGAAATTACCAAAGGCTTGTTTAGTTAATAACATGTATATCGGGTGCGAGCATCAGTACCCCGAAGAGCTTGACGGCCTTTCCCTGGTTGAGGAAAAGTTGATTGCTTTCCAGGCTACTTTCGGCTACATCACAAAATTTACGGTTGATAACAAGACCCCGTCGGGCCTCTGTTACCGGAAGCACGTGAAGGGACATATTGTTGTGTTCTTAAACAAGGTGGAGGATTTTGTTGCAACAGTTTTCCCTCACCCTCTCGTAGAAACTATCGAAAATATCTACGTCTTTTGGAGTGGTTTGACTAAACCTAGCCCGGCAGATGTTGGGAATCTTCTTTAAGTCCGCAAGTCCCGCGTAAGGGCTGCTCTGTTGTGGCTAAAAAAAAACAACCCGCTTTACGAGCATGTTACGATTAACCAAGGCGAGATAGACGATTGGCAGCTTGTGGAAGGCTTTAGTGTTTTTACCTTTATCATGGACAGGATGCAGAGGGAGGAGCCGTCTGTAGTGGAGAAGACGCAGACGGACCATATCGTCCCAGATACCGACCGAGGTTTGGAAGAGAACCGGTTCGCAAGTATTGAAAAACTTCTCACCTCGGCGCAAACTTCCTCTACCAACGACCCCTGCTTTCTGGATGACACTCTGTCGATCGAACAGCAACATCTTTTGTCTTCGAATGATACCGACCATAACGGTGAAGTTGCTTATAAGATGTTAGCCTCCGGCATGTTTTCTCTTGACGGGCCAGCCGCTTTCGAGGAGGCCGATAAGCTGTTCTTTTTAGTCGACACTTTCCAGATGGGTTAAAGTCAAGATGCCGACGATGTTGAGCCATGCGCTATGCGCCTTCAGACAACAGGTGAACAGCCGGTCATCCGGGTAGAGCGTGGTGCCGACTTCGCTGATACCCTGCATGAGGACTTTTTCCCACGGACCTTCCCAAAGCTTTTTCCATGGGGCAGGGGTGGCCCAAAGGCACTGGGGGAGCCGAAATCCAGCCAACAAGATGCTCCAGAGTTTGCTCAGCGCCATTTTAATCACAGTCTCAATTACTGGGCTAGGTATGTTTTGCAACGACATGGAGGCCGGTTTGCCACCCATCCTGTCTTCTGTTTCCTTGTCTTCAACATCCTCCTGCGATCATTCAACCGCCGTATCAGCATGGTCCGCATGACAAAAGGTTTTTTTCAGAAAGTCGAACGGGTTTATGGAAGTCTGACGGCGGACCGCCTAAAGACAGCCGAGGACGAGATGCGAGAGACAAGAGCCACGACTGATTCCATTCCGACATATCCTTCTTGCTTCGGGAGCTGGCAATTTTTGGCCATGCGCAACCGCTGTCTAACGAAAGTCGACTGCTTATGCGGAGGAAAATACAAGCACTTGACATTTGGACCGGTACGCTTGCGATTTGGTTTACTATTAACCTTAATGACATTAACAACCCGGTAAAGATGAGGCTTTCCATCTATAGGCTACACGATTACGACACAGCAAAAAAACTTTTAGTCGACCTCCAGGGGCGGTACGATAGGATTGCCCTCAGCACCACGGATCCGGTCAGCTCCGCTATTTTCTTTCACCGAGAAGTCTCTTTATTCTTCGAAAAATACGTTAAGACAGGCCAAAAATCGATTTTTGGGAAGATCAGTTACTATTATGCAACGGTGGAAACAAACGAACGAGGCAGTTTCCACTTACATAGACTCCTCTGGTTGGACGGTAACATACAGTTGCTATTCCTGATTGACGATATGGCCAACCCTGGTCAGGAAGAGTACCGTTCTAGAGTGGTTTGGTATCTGAACTCGGTTTTCCATGAGTGCTTAGATGAGAACGCTGGGAAGGCTGTTCGATAGGAGAAAAAACCAATTTATCTTGTCGAGGAAATGATGTACAACACAGAGGCTTTATTTACGGCTTTCGACAATGAGTCTAACTACATTGCATACTGTTGCCAGGTTCACTCTCACACGTACACCTGTATTAAATATTTTTTAAAGGGACTCGCCGAACAGGATGCGGATAATTACAGACGGACGGCTTGTCGGTTTAAGGCGCCTTGGAAAATCGTCGAAAAGACGGGATTTACGGAAGACGGCCTGCTGAACATCCGTCGGAATCACCCTCTGGTGAACCGGTATAATAAAGCAATGGCGATCGGCCTCTGCTACAACCACAACATTTTAATAATTTTGACGAGGATTAAAGGCTTGGCTATGGTGTTTTATATCACGAACTACGCCACCAAACTGGATACGCCAATGTAAAAACGTATTGTTCTCGCGGCCCAGGTTTTCCGGCAGCTTTATAAGGCTGCCGTGGTGAGGCGCCAGGTATCGGATCCCGCTGAGCGGCCAGCCCTGCTAAACGAAAGCCGTTAGTTTTTGATAAAAGCGGCAAATCGGATTTTTTCCGAGAGACAGCTTTCAGCCGTGGAAGTTTGCTACTACTTATTCGGCTATCACACGGACTTTACCAATGTGCTTCAGTGGTTATTCCTAAATCTAACTGCACTGTATTGGGCAATTTTCCGGCGCTGGATGCATTTTCGTTATCAGGCCGGCGTACAAACAGACTTAGAGAAGCTCCCTGAGACGGTGCAACTTAGGGAAGGCGGGCGTACCTTGTTGTACTTGGACGCTTATGCCTGCAGGGGTCAAGTTCTGAGATCTCGGTGCCTCTATGACTACATGTCCATAATTGACTTGGTGCGTCGCAGTAACCGAGATAAAGATAAAACCTACATATCTCTCGACAGTTTCTCTCCGGAATGCTACGGCTGGCTGCAAAAATTACGGCGACCTCGCGAATATGCCGTACCGATCTTTCAAAGATATATCAGCAACGACCACAATGACGAGCACCTAGTGTATTTTAAGCGGTACGCTTCGGAATCCACGTTGCTAACTCCGAGTCAGCTCTAACCTTCTGCGCAGGAACTCTGTCCTCCATTTGGCTTTATTTGTACTTTGGGAAAACTTCTTTTGGAAAACACAAAGCGACATCACCGATATATGGTTAACCTATGAAGCTTTTCTCAGTCGGCGACTCCGTTTCTACGTCTCAAATATCTCCCTTTTTAGTAAATCTGCCGAAAACGCACGCAAAAACGCAAAGCTCTGGGCCAGCCGGTCGGAAGGCGACGATACGGTTGACGTAGAGTTTCTACTTAATGAAAGCGACTGTACTAAAAGATCTGCATCGACAGCTAAGCATTATCAAAACTATGCAGCTTTTCTCCAAACTTTGCAAAATGCCGTACGGGACTCCGACGCTACGAGGGATTCCCCAGTCTTGCGGTGCTTGATGCGAAACTTGTGCTAAAAGAACCTAGCCGAAAAGGGCCGATCTCTCGTCCAACGTCACGAAGGTTTTTATCGGCAAATTCGCCGTACCTAGGATGGCCCCTTACTCCAATACCCGCCTCTTTGTGAAGAGAATGTTCAAGCGACGGCAAAGGCACAGAACATGCTACATCTCCGAATGCTCGATAAGATAGAGGGCGGTCTCCAACGTAGCACAACCTTAACGAGTAATGCCAACATCAACGATATGCTTATTCGACACTATAACACAAAGATTCTCACCCCGGGGCAAAATAACGACCCAGTTACACAAAGTCCTCGAATGTTTCTCAATATAGGCGCCACCTAAAGCTTCGTGGAACTAAGGTGTTTTGCCGTTTCTAACTATACGCTTAACTATCTGCAAAGCATGGCTCTCCAACTTTTGTGCAGAGTTTTGGACAAGTGCACTGTCAACCCTGACTCGACTGGTCAACATCTTCAGTACATCGGAGGTCCCGGCGGTACCGAGAAATCCAAGATCATCAATGCGCTCAGGTACGTATTCGCGGCCAGAGGTCAACCACACCTTCTTCAGATTACCGGCACGTCAGGTAGTGCGGCAGCCCAGATCGGCGGGACGACAGTCCACTCGGCTTGCGGCCTAGATGCACGTCGCTCTTCCAGCAACCAGCCTCCAATATTCTCGGAAGCGAAGAAATGGATATAGAAACAAAAGCTTGTCCTCATCATTAACGAGGTCAGCATGCTCGGCGGAGCCACGCTATATAATATCAGCTGCCATCTTCAGTCTCTCCGCGATTGCCCTGACAAGCCATTTGGCGGGATCCCTGTGGTCCTTTTGATGGGCGATTTTTATCAGTTCGCGCCAGTCCGAAAGACGAGCCTCTTAGTCAACAAAATCGTGGACCCTGCCCTCGCCTCTGTAGGACAGTCGACTATTTCTCACCACCGCGGCTATAGTCTGTGGCTGCTGTTCAAGACCGTTGTTCTCCTGGAAGAACAAGTCCGCGCGCGAGACGACCCTCAGCTAGGCACCCTGCTGGACAGAATACGAGCCGGCGTTCAAACACGTCAAGACCTTGAGCTGCTCAACACCAAGCTGGTTGATCGTTCACAGATTACCTTCAACAGTGGTTTGCGTGCCATAATACCACTCAATCGCAATCGGTGGAGTCTGAACATGGAGGCCGTCGTGGACTGGGCTCGCTTTTACAAGAGACATATCTTAATATTCGTCTCTATGCATACCTGGCGGTGTACACCATCTCAGGACGAACTCGCCCGAACCATCGAACAAGGAGACGATTCCAACTGCAAGGTCCCTGGTATTTTCTTCTATGCTCAGGGAATGCCTGTAGTTATAAACAAAAATATCTATACTGGATTAAAGGTTGTGAATGGGGCCGAGTTCACAGCTGCAAACATCATCCCCGATCCCAAATACCTAGGTTACCATCTTGCCGACGACGTCACCATCCACTTCGGGCCGCCCCTCGGTATCCTCTTACAGTCGACAGAGACAAAGAACTTGACAATTCTATCTCTACCACCAGGGACGGTACTCATCCGCCCTATCTCACACACCGTCGATTTAGCCAGCTCCCATTTCAGGTTCCTATCCGGGAAATGCACTCGCCGGGGTCTGCCAGTTGTCCCGGCCTTTGTGCTTACAGACTATAAAGCCCAAGGCAAGACGTTTATGGAAGTACTCTTGGAGCTGCGAGGAAATCGTGTGACTAATGGTCAGCCCTCTAAATGCGACTTTACCAGTCTCTACGTACAGCTATCTAGGTGTAGGACACTACAAGGTATCAAGCTTCTCAGTCCTATACGACAACAGGATTTTATCGGCAACAAGCTGGATCAGACCATAGTTGATGCCATGCAGAGACTGAGAAAGTTGGCGGATGATACCAGACGAATGTATGAAGCCTGAACATCCCATCAAGGCTAAGGATGATGTTAGATAATGATACAAAATGATCGCTTTCCTTACATGTCCTTACATGGTCATTCCTATCAACCACCTACACCACTACCTCGACTAGGTTTGTGTTAACACCATGTTGAAGCGCTGGACCCAGCCAACCAACATCCACAGTCCCACACCCCTAAACAACAAAATCACTCAGAGCAGACACGTTCCGAAAGGCCATGGCGGGCCCGCAGGGACCGGTCTCCTGTGGAACAGCACCGGCTAAATCAAATCGTTTGGCACTTCGGTTTTCCACTGTCGCTCCTGAAGTGTTTAACCCGCTGCTACTTCTCAGCCACGTATGAAAGAGGTGTTGAGCCACAAAGGCGGGGGTGGCTAATACACTAGGCTAGGTAGGCTATCGTATGGAGCTCTTTTAAAGATCCCGTTGCTTAGGCACCAACATAAACAGTCCCCCATAGTTTGTTGTCGATGGCGCAACCCATAGTTCAAATTTTTAATAGTATAATTTTGTTACTATATTGTGTTTAGCTTTGCTGTTTTATTTTGAGGCATTTTCTCTAGTTATAGTTTTTTTAGGTGTAAGTTATATACGCCACACTAACCTAGCCACACCCTGTACGCCACTTTGCTTAAGTAATGTGGTAATTTTTTCACTTAGGCCTCACAGGCTTTTTTAGGTCGCCTATAGAGACCACCAAATCCAACAAAATCTGTAACTAGAGAAAATGCCTCAAAATAAAACAGAGAGAGCCAGACACAATACAGCGACGAGATCACACTACTGAAAACCTGACAACAGGCTCTTTTAGATCGCCCATAGAGACCCCTAAATCTGACAGCTCCAAGCTTACCTACCGCCTACAGTACCATAGATAAGATGAATTCGATAAGACCGAAAAAACCCCTCCCCCGCTGCGTACCACACATCCACGGAGTCGGTGTACCTACAGGTCTGTATCTCCACGATTACACCCCACTAAACCCAGCTTACCTGGGAACATCAGCCCTTAGTCTGACCGAGGGGAACCGAACCCTCTTTTACTCATCCTCATCAAGTACGGTAGGACCTTAGCCTTGTGAACTGGCCTTATGTAATGAGGAGCATCATGTCAGACTGAGACTGATTCACCTACTTCTCTCCTCGTAATAAACTTTTCTTCATGCCGCCGCCGCCTTGAATGTCCGTCCGGCTCCCGTGCCGTCTTTGCATGCATCCGTTCGCTAAGTCCACTCCTCCGCTCATCCGCTCACGACCCCGCGACCGTGTCGCATCCGGCCCAATTGGCTTTCGATGACTAAGACGACTCGGAACCTTAATTGGAATCTTGTATGAATTGTGTCATAGAAGCGGCGAGACCAGCTGTCAATTCCCCGGTATCATGTCCCATGACCACGCCGTCGCCGTCGTCGCTGCTGGTGACGATACCGAACACCACGAGAGCCTGGCCCGGCCGCGCGCCATGACCAGCACCGCCGAGATCGACAGCACCATATCGCATCCCGGGTCGGTGCGCATCAACGTCAAGGGCGCCTTCATCGTCGACGGCACCGAGCAGCCCGCCACGCCCGCCAATGGCCACGTCAATGCCTCCAATGCCTCCAATGCCTCCAATGCCTCTAGTGCTGCTAATGCCAACAACGGCAGCTACCACGAGGGCAAGGACATCAGGCTGCCCAACCATACCGCCGTCGTCAGCCACATCGCCGTCGATGTAAGTGTTGCGCCGCGCCCACGCCGTCTCTGATCCTGACCCTGGCCAGATGACGGATGCGGATGACGGATCGCCCGCCCCGGTCCACGCGCCCGCCGGACGGGAACGCTGACATGCAACGTCTTAGATCGGTGGTTCTCTCGCCAAGCTCGTCTACTTCTCTCGCGAGGCGCATTCGACCGAGCCTGGCGGGAGGCTGAACTTCCATTCCTTCGAGACCAATCGCGTCGACGACTGCATCGAGTTCATGCGACACCTCAAGGACAATCAATTGGCCCTGAACGGCTCCAAGCCGAAGGACCTTTGTATCATGGCGACTGGAGGTGGCGCTTTCAAGTATCACGACAGGATAAAGAAGGCCCTGGGAGTCGATGTGCTGCGCGAAGATGAGATGGCTTGTCTAATAATAGGTGAGCTGCCCCCCACGGATCCAGGCGCCCCGCCCGACGAAGGAGGAACAATGCTGATGGCGTGCGACAGGACTTGACTTCTTTATTACCGAGATACCCCGCGAGGTCTTCACTTATTCCGAGACCGAACCCATGCAGTTCGTGCAACCCGAGACCAACATCTACCCCTATATGCTCGTCAACATCGGATCGGGCGTCAGCATCCTCAAGGTGTCCGGCCCGAGGAATTACGAACGTGTAGGCGGCACTTCACTCGGCGGTGGCACCTTGTGGGGTCTGCTGTCTCTCCTTACATCCGCCGACAGTTTCGACGATATGCTTGACATGGCCGCCCAAGGTGACAACGCCAAGGTCGACATGCTGGTGGGGGACATCTATGGCACCGACTACAATAAAATCGGACTCAAGAGCACTGCCATCGCGAGCTCTTTCGGAAAAGTATTCCGTATGAAGCGAGAAGCCGAGAGCGAGGCCGAAGACAATAACAACTCTCTACACCACCCTCATGAACTCAATCAACAAATAGAAGCGTCCTCAAGTAATGCGGCTCCCTCATCACAAAAGAAGCACCAACCAGATCCATCTTCCTCCCGGTTTTCCGCCTCCGACATCTCACGCTCGCTACTCTACGCCATCAGCAACAACATCGGCCAGATCGCATACCTGCATTCCCATATCCACGGCCTGTCGCACATATACTTTGGCGGGTCGTTCATCCGCGGCCACCCGCAGACCATGAACACGCTGAGCTACGCCATCAGGTTCTGGAGTAAAGGCCAGAAGCAAGCGTACTTTCTCCGCCACGAGGGCTACCTCGGCGCTGTCGGCGCCTTCCTCAACCGGCAGCCTCACAACTGGGGGCGCAGGGGCAGCTTTGACGAGGACGGCGCCGCGTTCGAAGATCGGTTGCGCGCCCGGACTAGCGGGCGCGGCGACGAAGAAATTGCTTTTTGATCTGAGCTTTCCGTCTAGATCGAGATCTGGCCGGACTAACAGCGTGTGAACTAGTCCTATAATGTTTGGGCGGCTTTTGTCTTCAAGTCTCTGTTCTGGATCAAGGGAGGGGTTGGTTAGCTTGAGGCTGAGCATCATTTTGCTGAATTCATGGATGTCTTTTCTCGGCTCTCTGTACCCATGTTGCCTAGCATGGGTAGAAGCGTTCTTGTCCTTGCGAGTTGGCTTAGATCTACTACCTACCTGTCTCGAGTTATGGCTGGATATATGCCTTTCCTGCGTACATATACAGTACCTACCTCCCAATCTACGTACAGCTATGTATTTTGTTGGGTAAAGACACTAAACCTGATTGTGTATACAAAATTTTGTGTTCGCGTTTTAGATACTGTGCTGAAATAAGGGATTCTAGTTGTGCACTTGGTCCTTGTATGAGGTTCGAAAATGCCATGGTGAGTGTGTGATTGATTAAATGACTGATTATGTTAAAATCTGCTTCTGTCATCAACATTGTTCATTCGGCTTCGTTTTATGTCCGTTCCCTTTGACATCAGAATTGGTCACTCACTGGTCGAGGCCGGCCAGCTGTGGTTAGAATACGAGCATACATACATACGAATACAACTACAGCTTCTTCGAGAGTTAAACAGCATTAGAAGCGGTGCGAAAGTGGATTGATTTAGTATTCATTCGTCTCTTGTCCGTGTATTGCATTATGTCGTGAAGCGCTGTCATTGTCAATTTGTTTGGATAATCTCTCTGCCTTTCCAATTTAGTGAGATAACTTGGAAAAGTCGATGGAATTTCATTTCATCATTCGTGACAATATTATGATTATGCAGAGAATAATTCTCGTACTCTTCACCCTTGATTCCCTCCTTACCGTCCTTCCTTGCTTATATCTCTGCCCATTTGTTAATCATAGAATTAGATGATCCTGTTGTGGCTGGTGTGTAGTGTAACAGTACTGTATAGCTGCACCGAAACCGATGATAGATTGGGGGAACTTGGAACATGTAAATGAGGGTCGGCCGCACAGGAGTAAGCCGACCCGACTCTCGATCTGTGTATATCTGCTCCAGTTTATTCTGAATATTCATCTGAATATCTCCGGCGGCTCAGGGGTAGTGATGAACGCATCGTAATCGACGACAGTCCCCTGAATTGCGCTAGTAAAATGGAGGCAAGGATCTGGCAGGATGTCAAGTATCTCTTGATTCTCTGGTGTTTTGGGGAACCAATCTATAACGGGACTGACTTGTCTCGATTCTAATGACTCTGGTGTATGCTGGGTGCTCCATATCTGCAAATCTCGATCTTCGTGCGCCTTGTCGCTGTCGCGGAAACAGTGCTGCCCAGTAAAACGCTCGAGCTCATTTAGCAGGAATTGGGAGTCGACTTCTTCGTCATCCAAATTTGATTCCGTTTCAGCTGCAGCATTGTGATCTGCCGCAGTATTGGAACCCGCAGCTAGATGCTCGACATTAGTCGCCATGGAGTTGGCAACCACAATAGTTCCAGCACTGAAAACGCAGTGCTCGTGATTCGGGCCACTGATTACACAACGCACTGGTCTGTGAGCCAATATGCAGTGGGATTGATGGGCCGAGCCAAGATCACATTGAGAATTTTTTACATGCCAGTGCAGTAGATTAAGAGTCAAGGAGGCTGGACCGAGTTTCAGATAGCTACCAGTGCAATGTGGAAACTCCTACTCCAACCTTGAGTTAGTTTCTCCGCCATTACCAGCAACACCAAGGGGACAACTTGCCTCAGGAATTCGTTGCCAAATCTCACCGACAGAGGCCTGATCAAGACCACCAACAATTTCTTCATCGCCAGAGATATAGTCATCGCCACGACAAAACCCGGGCAACTCCGAGGAGATGATTTTGTGGGGGTGTCGTCGTTTACTCAGATCAGGATTCTGATGAGTCTTGTGCCCTTGTTTAGTGCTCATATACTGCTGATAAAACAAGTCTTGCTGTCGCTCTGGTTCTAATTTTGTGAGCCCCGGTAGGTTGGAGAATGGAACGGCGAATTTGGCCTGTTCTGGAAGACCGGGCGTTTGCCGTATCGTAGGTAGACGCGTCTCTTTGTAGCCGTGTTTCCCAGGACTACCAATGACCGTGTACAGTTCTCCGTTAGCCGCCACATGACTGGGGATCCAGCAGATTGTCGAGATAGGAACCTCCAAAAACTTGAAACTATACAAGTTGAGAACCCAGAGGTGATATTCCTGGATGTTCACATTTCGTTCCAGGCAGACCCACACAGGGAAGTCGAATGCATGAAATTCTCGTGAAAAGCAAACACCGTGCGCAGCGTGGCGGTAATCCTTCCTGTTGAAATCGTCTCCAAGTAATGCTATGTCATCGACAATCCGAGGTTCTTCCAAGTAATCTCCGTTGATCCCACGAATGATGATGGGAGGGTTGTGTGCTCTCAAATCAACGCTTGGAGACTGAACAAGTGAGTTTGTCTTCAATAAAATATAATCTCGTACGAGCACCCAGACTAGAGGGTCACGCGCCATAATTGTTCATTCTGCAATAAATACCGGTCGCTCCGCGAGTGCCCCGTAGCCTCTGAGATATTAGGGCAAGCGTTTCGCTGTCGATGATGGGACTGGCCATTCAGAACAGGCTTGGTGTTTATACAAGTCCACACACAGTGTAATGCAACGACTAGTGAGAAAGGGGAAAGGGGGTCAGGGTAGTCGATGAAGTAGCTCAAAGTTCCTTTACGCTCAGTGGAAGTGTGACGAGGAATCGGTAAAGATCGATGCGAGAATTTATAGGTCACAGACAGGAAGATCTAGTGCATACAGAATCACTATATAAATAGAGGACGACGTGGGAGCTGGGTGTAGGAGCTGGGATATCGTTGTGAAGACCAGACGCCGATGACAGATGAACTGGCCCCGGGAGTGAATGTATAATGAGTGCCCACCTTCCGCTTACCCGGCAACCGGGATGGTGGGAATAGGATCGGCGTTCTATTGGTCTTAGATGCAGTGTACAATATAGACTGAGTGGTGACCGAAATGATACAGATACAGTCCCTCGGCTTGTTTTCAGCTTATGGGGACGCACTAATGATGCAGGGCACAACCATACTTCAGGTGTTGCGGCTTGTATTCACCGCCTACGGGTGAGCTCGGGCAGCGACAACAAACATCTCTAGAGGCCTCACAATGACAGAATCAAGTGGGAGTTAAAGGTCGACAGGGGAGCCGCGCAGCTGCACGCACACCACGCAGCAACTGGTCTGGCGACTCTCCAGCACACCGTAGAACCCCTTGGACGTACCAAAGAGCGAGAGACATGTTTCTCTCTTGTTTTAATCTGGTCTAGTGGCCCTTTCCCTCTGCTTTCGGTGCCGAAGCCGCTGCCGTCGCATCGGCGGCTGTCTCTTGTTGCTTTTCTTTCCGCAGCAGAACCTTGGCAACCCATTCTTCCACCTCGCGCTCTGCCTCCTCGTCGGTCCTTCCTCCGGAGGGGCCGATATGTTTCCGGGCCATACTCCTCAAGTCGTCGACACTTGAGATGTCAAAGGCCCAGGAGACGCCGCCAGTCATCATGATGGCAAACCCCACCACGTTGAGCGTTGCTAAATTGAGGGCTTCAAGGGCAATGAGAGAGCTGTCCGAGTCAATCTTGTTGACAGGACAGTTGCTCTGCGTGTAGAACTTGGGTACCGTGGCCACGAGCTTCTTGGATACCGATCGTCTCGTGATCAGTGTAGCGAGGGAGAGGAAGCCGGCGCCGGCGAAGAACAATCCAAGCTGCTTCAGCGAACGCTGCGATAGAATAGACGGTCGTGTTTGTGGTAAGGGTGGCGCGGCAGTGGCGGCTGCCTGAGGTGTCTGAGGTATTTGGGATTCCAGATAGGGTTGGGTGGCCTGGGATGAGGATTGTCGAGGCGGGTTTAACGCCGAATCGCTGTCTTTGGGCATCGTCATGGTTGTGCCGAATGACCACATCTTTGCTTGTTGGCTTTAGTTCTGGCTTTCGGGCTGCTTCGGGGATAGGTTGTAGTAGCGCAGCATTGGCTGGGACGTGACTGAATCTATTCACACAAGCGTAGTATTTTGGAGGAGGAGTAAAGGGGTTGTGCCTTGGTGAATGAGAGAATGGTCTCGCGGTCTCGTGCCGTTGCACCGTTGTGATGATGGATGGTGTTTTCCAAAAAGGCACGATGCACGATGGGGGTCCGCTAAAAAAGGCACTAGCTTGATTACTTCCCCAGATCTATTTCGGGGCACTTGTTCTCAACGTCCCGTCCTGACTAAGTGGGTCCCTTGTATAAATGAATCTCGTTGATTAAATGCATATATTCTCGAACCCTTTCCTTCCACCCCCCTATTCATGGAACACCCGTCTCATCTTCCTAGACCAGACTGTCCATAATTGATGGCCTATCGTTGTTCAACCCGGCAACTTCAATGTAGATGGGCGTTGGCCCACGGCATCTCGAGTCTATGATGAATTGCTGTAGCCACTCATTTCGACAGAGACTTTCCTCCCACTCAGCCCATGTATCATCACAATCGGGCAGAACGAGCCAAAGAATACGGACCGAGAGACGGAGCACTGGCCAGAGACTCTCCAGCTTGAACAGCAACCAGCATTCGTCCGGCGCGGTTTGTTGTTGCGCGGGCTCAGCCGAGTACACCTCGCTCCAGTGGACCGGCTGATCATCATCATACTCCATGCTCCTTTCCATGAGCCGGAGAGCTTTGGTGATCTCGGCAAGACAGTCACGCAGATGGTATTTCGTTCCACACTGTGGCTGGTACTGGGCGGAGCGGTGGGCAAAGTATGCTGCGCTGATGAATTGCCTATACACCTGCTTGCGTTCACGCTTGAGTCGCGAGCTCTCAACTTCCGTGTTAAGACGCGCATAAAACTCGCTAACTTGGCTCAGTGACGGCACTCCAGCCAGCGGGAATTGGATAGCTCTGTCGCCTAGTTGACCGTGATCCCGCTTGTTCATCTCAAAGTCCGGTACCTCGTCTTTCAGCAGCCTCTCGACGAAGGCGAGCACGTGAGAGAACTCAGTCAAGTGGCTCATTCTCCAAACTGACTGTGTATAAATGCATCGGCCCTTTTCTGTGTACACCTGTTGTAGACTACGCGACAATCTCGAGGAATTAGGGCGCCTTCCCCCCTCGTGTTGAAATACGGGCTTATTGTCCAATGAATTGAGTATTAAGGTTCTGCATTTCACCACCACGTTCAATCGAACGGAAATTAAAGAGATGAATCCGACGTGATCGGTGAGGTTTTTTTCTCTCCAATGGCCACTTCGGAGAGTCTTGACCCAGTTGCTTGGTGTTGATAAGAAACTCATCCGCGTGTCAGTTTAAAATAAAGTGTCTGCGAGTTGGGGTGGTAGTTGGACACGGTACGCTATGGTATGGAGAACTAAACCATCAAGCATGCAAGCTATCAAATACATGGCCAGAATACCAGGATACGCGAAAAGCCTTTCCATAATCTCATAGAGATGCATTAGCTATGTTTCCAGGATGCTACGAGGGGTCACTTAGAAGAATTCGCCACCAAGCAAGACACCAAAACCTGATGCCTGCTAGCTAGTAGGTAGTGGTATGTAATTGTCTTGTCAGTTCTCTTCACTTTAATACGAGGCGACTGCCGGTACAGTGGGCTGGCAAAACACTTCCCCTGAACCCTGGCACGTCGGCTCTGGTCCCAACTACAGGTGAAGACGAACTGTCATCACAAATGGCTGCGTAGTTTGCGTACAGTGGTCAAATGTCTCTGGAGTCGTTTTAAGGTGGCTGTACGACCACTTCGATATGTTGATCCTCTAGCCATCCCATTAGTCGAGGATTGTTGTTTCTTTTTACTTAGCTGCTGCTCGCCCGAAATTGGTGATGGGCTATCTTAGGTAAAGTTAGAAAGTGTTGATGGCGGCAGAGGTACTTACGTGATACAGAAAATACAATAGCGGGGGTTTAATGAACCAGGCGAGCCAAGTACCGTAACTGTTACTCAAATCTAAGATCCAATCGAGATTGCTGGTGCTAGTACCAGGTATGTACAGTATGAAGGTGCCGGCGCAACGGTGGAGGAGTGAGCACTGGAGGAGTTTGGGCAGTACCGGGGCCACGCTAGGCATGCAGACTAGGTCATAATTTGTGGGGGGAAATGATGAGTAAACACCAGTCACTGACCAGTACTACACCAGCCGACCCCAGCTTCAACTTTGTCAATATTGCCTGCCGAATGTTTCGATTTACCCCGGAAGACCATCACCAATCGTGTTCACGACAGCAACACCAACTCTTGGACGAGATAAGACATGGGGAAGAAGACCAAATCTGTGGGAAAGCAGCCCTCATCACAAAACAATAGGAGATCAGATACAGATGCAGATGTGGCTGCAGCTGCAGCTGCTATACGTTGGCCGCCGTTCAAGCCCAACTTACCCGTGACTCATCTCGTCCTCGACACACCCATCCCAGCATTCCGAGATCAGATTGTCTTGCTGCGGAACTTCTGGCCCAAAAGTCTCTGCCGCGACTATCTTGCCTTCTTGTCTGATCTGCCACTGACGACCACACCTGGTCGTCCGAAGCGCGGGGAGGCCACCCGAGTGAACGACCGTTTCCAGATCCAGGATGCCCTGTTCGCCCAGAGACTGTGGCTCCAGACGGGGCTGAGAGATGCGGCACTAGACGATGCCGTCAAGCATCTGTGGTAGGGGCCGTCCCTGATCGGTACTCTACTTCTTCGACTCACCGCTGATGAAGCCGAATAGGGGCGGTGAGGTCGTCGGACTCAATCCTAACGTGCGAGTTTATCGCTATTCCAAGAACCAATTCTTCGACTGCCACTGTACGTGACTCTCTTAGCTTGATCTAGTCTCACTGAATTCCGCCCTTTCTCTTCTAAGTCATATGGGCTAGTCTTGGTCATATTGCAAAATACGGAAGCATGACCCGACCCCTTTCATACCAAGTGCATCCGTGCATTCTTCGTACCTCCATCGGAGTAGTTGGTGGCAGTTTGTTCACATTGCTTTCCGTACGGTACTTCATGTACTAGCCTCCATGTCGTCTATTGACACCTACGTGTTTAATGTGGTGGTGGCGCTGGGCTGACTGCTGCCTCTCGAAATTACACTACATATCTGTTGTGACACATACTGACCACGAGCTGTTAGACGACGACTACAACCTAGTCGATGTTCCATCCGAAGACGGATCTGAGAAGATCCGTGCTAAAACGACATGGACGGCATTACTATACTTGACGTCGGCGGCCGACGGTGTTCTGGGTGGGGAGACAGTGTTCTACCCCAATGATCGCAAATCAGCACAGGATGAACTCGTCGTAGCTCCAGAGACTGGAATGCTCCTCCTCCATAAGCACGGCGACAACTGCTTGCTTGTAAGTTCAGAGACTCACTTCTTGAACTACCGTTGACACACACCACTTATTTCGAATGAGATACTGACAAATTCGTTTCCGTTAGCACGAAGGTCGCGAAGTCATAGCCGGCCAAAAGTGGATTATCCGAACCGACATTTGCATTCGCAGGTGAATGTGTATGCAAGAAGCGGAATCAGGCAACATCCATGCACTTCGTTAACGATCTCCTGACAGTTTCGTAGTACGAATGAGACAAAAGACTATAGTGTAATTGTAATTACCCGGGTTCTCTTCGCCAGGAGAGCTTTTTTGGGCTGCCTGCATCGGTGGGTAAGGTGGTAGGTTAATTAGGTAGGAGCCTGTCTTTCGCTTCCATTCCCGCGTTCCTTTGACCACACAGAAGGGTGTTTGGTTCTACAGACATGTGCCATAAAAGTAAATGCAACACTCAGCCGGGAACTCGGTTTCCGGACCCCAAACGCCCAGCATGGTATTGCCGACGTCGCAGCACTATTCACCAGTTGGGCTCTTGTAACCCCCACCCAGTATAATCCATCCAGTGGATATTGACGCTGTCGCGAGTTTGTAAGACTTGCTGTACAGTACACGTCGAATTGTCCTGCGGGCGTAATTCGCTATGCCGAATCGCAAGATGCAGAGCAGGCCCAGACCTCGAGAGTCAAGGCCAATCTACGGGCTACCTTGACACCGTCGATTGCTGTCTCCGCTACCAATGAAGAACTTCTATGGTTCATGTAGCGTAGTATGGAAACCTCTGCAGCAATACTGCGGGCATGCTACTGTCACAATTGAGCGAACACCAGCGTCCCACAGCCAAGGTTTCATACCTATTGTTGTCGGGATAACGACTATGCGCACGTCAATCGCGTGGTTCTGGTAAATCTTGGCTCCCATTTACTGATATCCAATCTGAACGATATTTGCCAGACAATTAATCCCAGAGCATCCTCTCAATCTGAATGCGTGCATGTCTATCTCTACCCCGTCGTGTTGAAACTCTGCCCTTTTCGATGGACCATCTTGGTGCTTGAATGAATCGCCTCCATTGTCCTTTTTAGGGGGGTTTCATTGCATCTGTGCGAAACCCCATCGAATCACTTTTCACAACGGAAACTCGCAATATGGAAAAGTCGATCTAGAAGCCGTTAATGTCTTACAGTGGCTCTGCAGTGATCCCACCTTGGTATACTTCTGAGATGTTCTCCAACCACGCTTTTGTTATACCAATAACTCTGCCTAGGCCAAAGCCTCGGAACATATGTTTCAGTAGCATTAAGAAGGAGAAGAAAAAAAGAGAAAGAGCTTTTCAGATTTGATGTCTATAATTGATTTTATCTAGTATGCTAAATTAACTGTGCGCGTAGTTGGATAGAAGTCTCAACTCTGTGAAGAAATATACTGAAAAACAACAGCGTATATGAGGTGAAATAGTTTACATATAGACCGTGGAGTGACGGATGTTTGTGTCGTATGCAATACCCATTTGCTATCTCGCTGTGGCGGTCAACTCATGCTCATTTCTCAGGAGTCAGAGAACTTCAGTTACACCATGATTATGATCTTCTGGTACAATGAACATACGCAACTTCATGATCTTTCGGGAGCGACTCCAGGGCGTGTGCATGGCCTAGGGACCAAGCACTGCTCACTGTAATCATTTACCTCTCCTTCGAGCAAAGTGAGAACGGATAGAGATGTGCGGCTAAAAAATCGCACGCCGCCAAGTAAATATCACCTCGAGCTTCATAAGTCTGTCTTGTTGAATCAGAAGCTAGCAGGCCAAGATCGCGAAAGGAAATATCTGGGAAGAAGGTAGAGAGGGATAGAAAAAAAAGGAAAAAAGAAAAAAAAGAAAAAAAAGAAAAAAAAAGAGAAGAAAGAGAAGAAAGAGTTTTAAACTTACAGTTTTGCCTTGTTTTTCCGTTTTCTTTTTATTAGTGATTTAGCAAGCTCTTGTAAGCCAACCTCAAAAGCGTGGGAGTACTTTGCCACAACTACTTAACGGCTTTTTATAATAGCGCCGCCTACTATGCGGCCAGCATTTGATAGTAGTGGTACCTCTTGTCATGGACTAAGTAAAGAGACTTCTCAATCAAGGGGCTGACGCATGTATTGACACGCGTAGAGAATAATTCAAATGAGCAGATTGCCAACTTATGGTCTTTACTGTCGCTGCCTTTTGTACTGCTTTGACTGCCCTGTCGATATCTCTCAACAGTTCTAGAAGAGACTCCCGGATTCTTCTTTAAGATCACGTATTCAAGGTATACTTGGATTTGTCAGAAATGACTTTTCTGATTCTGCCATCTGTGACATTGAGGAATGTAGTCAACTCTGGATCTTTACCCAGGGCAGTTTCCGTCGAGGCTATAGTCAGGCCGAGGGTGTGAACTTACATTAATTCGGCAAGTGAATTGATATTCTTACTCAAGTACGAGTTTCTAAAAAATAATTCTAGCAGATGCACTTCAATTGAAGTCTTCGACGCCCGGGTATTCTGCCAGTCCCGCCTGCCCCGTCTTATATAAATCTCGTGAGCTGTGAAAGGGGAGCAACTCCGCGAAAATGGTTACCATGGCAGCGTGATCCAGCTTGTTCCGGACCAAGAAAGTAAGAACCCGATCCAACTCACGCGAGATAGTTTAGTTGAGACAAGACATGTCGAGTAATAACATTGTGACCTGTTTCAGAATGGAAATCCTGCCGAAATCCATATTACGCTTTAGACTTCTTGACAGAAGGTGGAGGATTACAATAGAGTAAAAATAGTATAGTCAGACAACTGGCTACACGCTTATATATAATCAACATTCTGCACACCAAAGAAATCACCCCGCTTTACACTGAAGAGACTCATCTCACTACGGAAGACTAGCGATCAGAAATCAAAAATGGGCGATTCAAGAACCAACAATCCCACTGTGGACTTCCGCTACGTTACGGGAGGCCCTCAAGGAGTATTTGAGCAAGCACTGGCTAACCAAGGTTGGAGATGGATACGCACCAACACCATCGATCGAACCGGAGAAGGCGCCAGTAACGGAAAACCCGACCGTCTCGGCAAGCACTCTCACCATGGCAAAAGCTCGCACCTCGTCGCCTCGGGCGATCTCCGCGTGAGACGACACTGTGGCGATTACGGCACGTACGAGATCTCGGATAGGATCGGCGGCAAGCGGCAGGATCTGGTCCAGCCCAACACCCCTTACAGCGCGACCTCGAGCCGGGGGTGCGAATTCGCCGAGGGACATGAGAAGCTTAGCCCGCGGTCAGCTGAGCGGTTCATCAGTCGGGGGACTTTGAGACTTGTTAGGGAGAACGGGGCGACGTGGGAGTATCCCAGCGATGCTGAGCTTAGGACTTGGTTGACTTCGCTCAAGTTCAATCCTGATGGAAAGGCCCGTCCTAACTTGGCCAAAGGCGAGAACCCGATTCTGGATGCTAGTAATGCACCGGGTATCCCGAGGGATTTATTAGAGGCTCTTTCGGAGTGGTTTGAGAAAGAGTGGCACAGGCCAAGTTGGTGGGAGCGGATTGGGTGGCAGGGAGTTGCTTTGTTGCTTGCTGTGATTTACCGGCTAGCCTGCTACCTTTGGTTCTTCACTAGAAACTAGCTCTATAGAAAGAGATCTGTCAGCGGTCTGCAGGATGGGTAATAAGGATTGACACGGCAGTTATATGGTTGATGATGAGTTACGAACATGTGTACAGGCTAGTTTGCGGAATCGGAGCATTGGACGATAGCGCGGGTTGGACGATAGATTTCATTACGATATGATAGACTGACGACAATGATCCCATTTATGATTGTATGTCTTAGAAGTTTCTGATGTGTTCTCGTAAACCCCTGCTCTCCTGCCCTTCTAGTGTTGACAACACCAACAAGATTTGAGTTCCATCTCTTCAGCTAATAAGACTTTCACAGTTACTGAAGACCTGAAAGTTGAGTTTCACCCACGGAGGCTTTTAATTTACGGGGTCCTATAATTCGTCCGGTACTGATGAAACTGCGGTGAAAAAGAATTTCTATCTTCATTGGCATTCGTATTATGCATATGCGTAGCATATCCGAGATAGCTACGTAAGCCTCCAGGGCGAAACAAATGGAAATGCTTCAGTGGATGTGGAAACCCAAAGCAATGGGTTGTGGTTGTTTTGGTAAATGCCCGTACATTTCGAAGCCCGTGACAAGAAAAGTAAGACTGTCTGTCTAATCACCAGCTTAGAGCACGACAGTAATCAATATCGAGCGTTCAATTTTTAGTATATTCTCAATAGCATCAATAGCTGAAACATTCGCTCAGAATCCATGAACTCTTAGTTAGCCGTGATTTATTATATATGAGGTATATGTGTGTTATGATTGTTCGGAACATCCCTATATCAAAGGCTCACACGCTCACCTGAAATATCGCTCCGTGAACGTGTATATTCTGCCGTCTGAGCTCCAACCCTAGATAGGAGAGGAGTTATCTCCTCCCTTTCATCCGGCGTAAGGAGCCTCGGCTCTCTCAGGGACGCGATGTACTGCCTGTAGTATTGCCTCCTGGGCGAGTGAGTGCCTATCCGTTTCCGTAGTTCTACGTTCTCGAGTTCCCGGTTCAGCGCCTCCAGATCTCCCTCTTTCTCCGACATAACTCTGTTAATCGCCTCTCTTAACTCAACTTGTATATCCCCTAATAGTTCGCACGATACTGCCCTCCCATAATTCATTTCCTCGATATTGTTGTTTAGTTGACCTATTTGTGTTTCGATTACGGCGATTGCATGTTTTATCTTCCCCTTTTTCGTAAACCTGCGTGCGAAGGGAGTTTTTATCTTTTCCCACGTACTTTTAAGCCAGCTTCGTTGTGGACGCTCGCGGACCACGGGACTTTCGGGGGTGGGGGTCGTTTCCTTGCGCTGGGAGCGGCGCGTTGCTACCTCTATCGAATCTCGTGCAAAAAGGCATTCTACCGCATTCCGAGATGCGGCTGTTTCAGGCTGTGGGTAGTCCGAGTTAATAGGTTCCCGTTCGATCTCGAACTGAATGCCCGTATCACGCGGTGCTGTATTGGACTCGAGCTGTGAGCGCTGTGAGCCGAGTAATGGCACCGCTTGCTCTTCCTCGTCCATTTTCTTGTTCAAATGTTAATGCGTATTAAAGCGATTAGGGCGTCGATGGCCGTGTTGGACATGTCTCTAAGTATGTAGTCGTATAAGTGCCCCCACAGGTGTCTTAGAAACCTTGGCGCAACAACAAGTGTCGTTCCCTGTTTTAAAGTGCGAGGTTTCTGAGAAGTAGGTAATAGATGTTGAAGTAGATGTCTAGAACGATAACAAGAAAAATTAAACTGAGCAAATGAGAACGTGTCCTTGAAATATGTGTCCAGTGACCTAGAGCTAGGCGAAATAAGATAGTTATTATATTAACTCTCCGACAGCAGTCCATGTCACCGTATCTTGCATTAGTAACACGCAAAATCGGCGAAGGAGGTTTCATATAGTTTGATGCGTACACCTTATTCCATAAGAGGAGTGTCATTGACGCAACAGGTCTATGGAATCTTGAACCTAGGCTTAGATGGCGATTTTATGAAAGAAGGCGAGAAAAAAATAATAATATTCCAGTATTCATACTTCGATACAAACCGCCTGGAAAGTCTACTGGGACAACTTCTGTTGATGGTATTCGTCAATTCGCGGCTCAATAAAACGCCTACCTAGGTAGATAAACTAGGGTGCTTTGCCACATCCTTTAAGTAGCAACTCAAGAATATATGCCTTAGATGGCCGAAACAGGCTCCAACTATTAACCCTAGGTTGCTACCTTATCCACGTGAAATACCTACAACTGCGCTTCGTCGTTACCGAGTGAAGCCCAACACTACGACCTTGGTTACATCGTAAACTTCTCGCTGTAATACACGTTTATGTCTGAAAATCTCAAATGAAGAAGATATACCTGAAATTATACCCTTTAAGACTCAACATAGCCGATTCCCAGCGAGCCCGGTACATGCGAGGAAACAGCCAAGAACATTGAGCTAAGTTTCGAAGCCACGTTCCGCAGAACCAAGAATTTGAGGGCTTCGATCTCTACACGTGTCAAGATGTGAGATGTTATATCCGGGAGTTCTCAAGAGTAATGTCCGCGCAACAACAAGTCTTTTATCTACCTAGCAACATGTTCCCGCTCTAACGGCAGCTAAACACCGCATCAAACTATGACCGCTAAGCTCAATGCACGCCTTTTTACACATTTAACTTATTGAGCATACGGGCCTATTGAAGCATTCACACAGCTACATGGTATTTACATGATATTAAAGAAATCATCAAATAAGGCTTTATATTTTCACCCTTTCCTAGATGCAAGTAATACCAACATCATCTATATACGTTAGTAGGATAGTGAACGCAGATAGTGTAATTACGCGCCTTCTGAGTCCCACCACTCATCGCTATCGACAGGGTCGGTAGTAGTTGATGCGGAGAAGAGCGGCTACTTGAATCTTAACATGCATCCCCTTTTCCCAACCGGAAAACTTCAAGCTTAGTCTTTGACAGAAAGTCATTACACAAGCAGTAGCCAGGTATAGGAAGAGAGAAGCACAGCTTGGACGTGTCATTTCGTGGTATTTATTTGGTAAGGGAAAAACTCCCCGCAATCGGTTAAACAAGCCGCCGAAATCGTGTCATGAGCAATTCGGAGTACACAAAAACCCTTGTTTCCCAAAGCCCATATGAATGAATTAATATAGTACATGCGTGGGATCTAACGCCGCTACACATTCTATAACCGTCGATGCCTGCTCAGGCTCGATCATCTTGTATCTCGTATCTTGCACACCAAGTTTCCCGCCTATTTATCCCCTCATTTCCCTTGTCATTTTGGTTTCTTTTCTTATACGCGCAGAAGCTTGGCAGCGTAGTCCTCGATGAGTTGCTCGGTGGGGAAGCTCAGCTGTTCCAGCCCCTGGGCATAGGGAGTAGGCACCTCGGCACCAGTAATACGTTGAGCAGGAGCATCAAGGTAGTCGAAACCGTATTCCATGGTCGTAGCGAGAATTTCGGCACCCATGCCAGCAAAGGGGAAGCCGGACTCAACCGAGATGAGGTGGCCGGTCTTCTTGACAGACTTGATAATAGACTCGACATCCAGGGGCTTGACGGATCGCAGGTTGATGACCTCAGCCTCTACACCGTACTTCTTCTTCAGGTTCTCGGCAGCGACCATGCACTGACCGACGGTGCGGGACAGCGAGACCAGGGTCAGGTCCTTGCCCTGTCGCTCAATCTTGGCCTTGCCGAAGGGGATCACGAAGTCGTCCTTCTGGGCGGCTTCAGACATGGGGAAAGAGACACCGTACATCAGCTCGTTTTCGAGGAAGACGACAGGGTTGGGGTCACGGATGGCGGCCTTGAGCAGACCCTTGGCGTCTTCGGCAGACCAGGGGGAAACGACCTTGAGGCCGGGGATAGAGCCGTACCAGGCACTGTAGTCTTGTGAGTGTTGGGCAGCGACACCGGAAGCGAAGCCGTTGGGGCCACGGAAGGTGATATTGCAGGGCTGGATACCACCGGACATGTAGAGTGTCTTGGCGGCACTGTTGACGATCTGGTCGATGGCCTGCATGGCGAAGTTAAAAGTCATGAACTCGCACTGAAAGTCATGGTTAGCCAATTGTTGTTTCTTTTCATTTTCTCGTTGACCGGATATATATATATACACGTGTATATACACATGTATGACTATATCTATGCGTCTATAATACAGGAGGCACCATGATGGAAGATTCACTCACGATAGGAGCCAGGCCGCTTAGCGCAGCACCGACGGCCAGACCACAGAAACCACTCTCAGTGATGGGGGTGTCGATGACCCTCTTGTCACCGAAGCGGTCTAGCAGTCCCTTGGTGACCTTGTAGGCACCGTTGTATTGAGCGACCTCTTCTCCCAGGATGAAGACCTTCTCGTTCTGTTCCAGCTCCTCAGCCATAGCCTCGTTCAGGGCATCGCGGACCGTGTAGTCCTTGGCTCCCTTGACATCGGCGAACGATCTCCGCTGCGACAGGGCGAATGACGAGGCAGGTGAGGTAAATCGGGGGAGGGTCCGGGGAGCGACGGTCGCGATGCGGGCTGAGGCGGCCAACCTCGAGGCCGGACGAAGATATCGCGACATGGCTGGACTAGCTGTGAAAGACGGATTACAAGGGAAGGAGAAGTGACAACAAGAAGAGGTATCAATTAATGGAGGAATAGTGTGAAGAAGAGAATGGAGGTCCGACCCGTCTACGGATGACAAGGGGACGTGGGTGTGCAGAGGGCTGATAGGCCGGGAAGAGAGGGATGCGAGGACGGGACGAGAAAAAAAGTGTAGTGTCGGCTCTCAAGGATTGAGGACCGAGAGTCATTTTTTTTACAAGGCCGTTTGATTGATTAGGTAGGTACTTGGCCTAGTACCGCCATAGTACATGGACAGCCAGTGGGAAGCGCCCCTAAGCAGCTTAGATAGCTCTGCCAGCTAAGTATCTATCGGCCCTATCTACAGTAATTGGCTAACTTGTTGGGCTTTGGATCCTGACAAGCCAAGCCCGTTATAGATTAGTGTCTTACCTTTTGTACAGAGCACCGAGTCCCCTATTAATAACCCTGCATCGAAGGCGCTTCCAGCATGCTGCTTCCTACATCGGAACCCGATTTAATGTTGCCGTCCTTGAAAACCTCCCGATCAACCCCTTCGGTTCATGGTTTGACTAATACTTAAGTTTACCACGAAAACCTGGCAAACCAGGTTTCGACAGTGCAGCTAACTCTGCTAATAGTAGATACTTGCACACTTATATATATGTATACTTATATACTACTTCTGTAGTATGCACTTACTCAGTTTATACGGGATGGATATAGAACGGAGTTGCGGGGGACAACACCGACTTACTGACCCGCTAGCTCCGTTGGGGATACTCCGACGATGATTGGGTAAGTAAGCTTATCTATCGGGCACGTCAGCAAACAGACGGGCTAGACATACCTATATCAATTGTCAATGGCCAATCACTGCAAGAATGGGACAATTCTACAATTCCATCACTGCCGTTCATCTAGGTAATTCGAATATGTATTATTATATATATGCCTCCCCTGTCTGCCATGTGGACGCGAGTTGAGGCTTCTATTATATATACAGCACTATGAGAAGCTGTTCTTCGAAGTGTCTACGTAAAGATAATGTGTACCGAGCACACGGGAGCCTCGTCACCCAAGCTTTGTCTCTCTCTATTCCCGGAGCCGTCTCACCGCGCGTGTTGTCTCTTTAATCACCTCGTTTCTGTTCTCTCGCTTCATGGCGATTAGGTATTAAATGGGCAGACTGATGCCGTGGCTATGCCCCACCACGCCGGCGAAGAGACCGTGTAATGCTATGCAATTCCTTCCTTTTTAGCTTTGTCATCATTGTCATCACTCGTTGCTCATTGCTCGGGCTTCTTGCCAACCATCAGGTACATAGGTGTAAAGAGGTGCTGCTCAGCACCCGCCACCAGAGCATCGGCCGCTTCGCCCAGACTTTCAGCTGTCTTTTTGGTGCCGGCAGGAGCCAGCTTAGCCGTCTCGAGAAGACCGGCAAAGTTGTGTGCAAGGAAGCGACCCCACCACGTCATGCGCGCAATCGTAAAGGAATCGAAGAAAGACTGCATGTACTTCCACCGACCGGCGAGAGGCCAGTACCACGGGATGGGGTCCGGGCGGTCGGCAAGATCTTCGTGGTGCAGCATGTCGAAGCCGGCAATTTTCATCGCCTCCAGTCCTTCCGAGATCTTGACCATGTTTGCGATACCGTCACCTTGCTCGATGCCGAGACGAATCTTGCGGTGTTCCAGGTTGTCATTGTCGTAGTCATCCGTCATCAGCCACTCGTACACGCCAAATACACCACCGGGCTTCAATACTCGGAAAATTTCGCTGTAGACACCGGCCAGCCTAGGCGCGTGCACGGTAGCCTCAATCGCGTAGACAGCGTCGAAGCTGTTGTCGGGGAAGTCCATTTGCTAACAGGATTCAAAATTAGTTGAATGTTGATTTAGCGTCGAGTAGATGACCTACCATGAAGTCTCCCTTGACAAAGGCCAGCTGGTTGGACAGGCCCTCTTTCTTGGCGTAATGGGTGGCGCGCTGGATCTGGTAGTCGTTGTTGTTGAGACCAGTGATGTGAGCACCAGTGAACTTGGCAATCTCTCGCGCAGGTCCACCGACACCACAACCAACATCGAGCACTTTCATGCCCTCCTTGATGCCAATCTGGTGTGCGAGGTAGTGTTCGTGTCGGGCAATGGCCTGGTAGAAGCTCTCTCCGATCGAGTAGCGGCAGAAGTGAAAGGACTGGCCCCAGCCGTATTCGTACAAATCAGTAGCGAGGTTGTAGTATCTGGTAACCATTGTGTTAGCCATCAGAGCCCGTCTCTGTCAAAACCTGAAAACTCGTGGGCTCATCATACTGTCTCGTCAATGTAGCGTATTCGGCTGTTCGCGCCTATCAGGTCGGGTTAGCAGAAGCAAGGGGCGACAGAGAAGTCGGTATTTCGCATACAGCACGAGTCTCTTCCGTCTCAACCTCGGCGGCCTTGTTGTCCCAATGCTTGAAGTACTCGTCGACGGCGGCTTGTTTGGCATCGCGGCCCTTGGCAAACATAGCACGGACGCCGCCAGCCGCCATGGCAGAGTCACCATGCATGGCTGAGTTGAAGGCAGCATCGCGGGCCCTGTCCTGCTTCTCGAGACCGGTCTTAGTGGCCATGATGTTGAAATGTCGGTGGCCACGAAATAGGAGAGATTAAACGGTGAGAAATAGGAGAATTGGTACTTCTAGGAAGTCAATTGAGACCGCTAGAATAGTATTAAAGGACTGCTAAGGATTACAACAGGTCGTTGGGAAAGAGAGTGGTCGAGAGGGAGAAAGAGAATAGGTTGTTGTCACGGCTTGAATCAAGATCAAAAGGGATGCGGGCAACATTTTATGCAATCGACTTTTTGATTCCCGGCAATCAAATGCGCCTTGGTTGGCTGGTACCATGCTGCAGCTAGCTAGCTGTACCTGGATAGAGGGTCGTTCAGGGGTATTTTGGCTTGTGGTAGAATATTAGTCTAACTGTTCCGGGTCTAGTGTATTACCTTTCTCCAATTAGACGTCTCTACCATGTGCTACACCCATCGCTGGGGAGCCCAATGGCGGGAAATCCGAATACGAACGCGATAGGCTCGTGCAAGCTGGTCAGCCACTTTGAGCTCAATGAACAGTGGCTTACGTCTTTGTGGCTAGATTGTACCCATTCGTATTCGAATAGGAGGCAACAAAACCAAAACACGACTTCGCAATGCGATCGATGGCATTCAGACATGGTCTTCACAGATGCTCCGAATACGACGTGGTAGAAAAAAAAACAGACAAGAATGCAGTAGGAGAGCATTGCGCATTCTCTAGGACAACATTCTTCTGTAATGAGGGAATATCCTACCGAACATAATATGGTTTGGGTGTATCGTCTTGAAGTTGGCTTCAACCTAGGAGCCATCAGAGCTGCCACTGAGCTCTTCCTCGAAAGAACGCATGATTTCTTACGCTTCGCATTTTAATTATCACCTACGTTGCTTAATGGTCAAAGAAAAGGAATACTATCATGAACTTATCGTGTGTTAAATTAGCGAGTATTTCGTAGCCATTTAATAATGATTCGGAAGGGCAATCCCAAATATCCTCGATATAGCATCCCAGGAACTGGAACCTGTCTGGTTCGACTACTTGGGTTATCTTATAAAACATCATGGCTGAGAAAGAGTGTAGGAAGAGTAGATAGACTTGTCAGCGTGTAGCATAAAGTATCGAGGAGTAAAGAGATAATTTGTATAGCTCAGTGAAAGTCACCACCGGTATTGTGAACCCTTGCGTAACACCAATTTTCGTAACCAATACGAAACCCAAGACAGAGAGGATTGATCAAGTTCACAGATCGGTATGCATTGGCGGAGAAGTTGGATGTAGAACATTGGGACTGTCGCAGTCACTTAAAACCTCCGAAACATATTGAACCTCCCTGCCTACCTATCTTCCGAAATGCTGCACCAAGTGCTGTATAGTAGAATACTATTCTAAATATGCATGTATTGAGCCCTTATCCAAGCCCGTGTTATATGAAACACAGGTTTTCGCTTGTCGTGTCAGACAACCCCCTATACTCTGCTCCAGCATACCCTCTCTCGCAGAGAGATTGAGGCGATGCCTTGCCCTGGAAGAATATATTCTCGCCTTCTACTTTACACCACACGCCTGGCGACGTTCACCTTAATTGCCTCTGTCAAGTAATCAAAATTCCGTCGCAGCCTACCGCCAGTAGGCGCGATCACGGGATCAAAGATCCCATGCGATGGGAAACCAGCCCGCATATCGCTTCAGGCGCACAGGATAAGTATGGGCAGGGTGATTCAGCACAGAGCTAAAGCATCACAGCATGGAAGCTTGTTAGCTATACTGAAAGCTCTCACTTGATTTGCTCGCTCATAATCTTTTCCACCTCCTTCATCACATCATCTGGCGACAATCTCTGCACTGTTGAAATGGGGGTTGAAGCGGGCAGAGGACCCCATACCACGCCAATAGCTTCAGCTGCCAACCGCTCCTCTGCGGTAAGATCATCACCATCCAATTTATCGAGCGTCTCTGTGATTCGGGGAAGCCAGCGACGCATCCAGAACTCTTCAGGTTCGTCGACTATGAGGGGTGTCCCGCCTCGGTCCTCGTCTGCAATCTGATTGAGCTCGTTCAAAAGATCATGGAGTATGTTTAATAGGGAGCTTTGCTCTGAATTTATTTCGTCCACCTCCTCGGGTGTACGCAACGATTTTTGATAATATAAATCCTCTCTGAAGTCGCAGCAGGTATGTGTTAACCCTAAGGCATCGAAAGTCATGCGCCTGAGGGCTGCCTTGAGATCATCTTCGTCAAGGCTAGTTTGGAGAGTTGGAAGGGAACTCATCCATTGCTGTACGAGCCGCTCTGGAGTGTGTGTTGAAGGAAAACCACGCCAAGAATCAAAGAACGCTTTCCATGGAGTGCAGCCACCCACAGAGCAAAGGCAGGAGCAGGTGTCGCTGGTGCGGACCTGTATTAGCTTCTCCACGATCCATTCTATCTCCTCGCCTATCTCCTCGTCTACCTCGGAATCTGAATCTTCAAAGTCACTCAGCAGTGTCTTCCCGAGTGAATAGAAGAGGAAATGCGCTGGTGTGACTGATACTGTGATCACAATGCTATCGCTCCGTTCACTGAATGGCGTCCAGTAGTCGGCGCCGTGCTCGATTAACCACCACACAAGCCAGCCAGAGTAGCACCACTGCATCAGAGGTACTTGTCCATATGGATTAATGCAGTTAACATCGCGAAAACCAAGAGCCCATAGCTCATTCAATATATCGCTTACCATCCAGCTGTGGTAGATGGAAGTAAACTCCGTCTCCTCGTCCCTATAGCAAGGTGGAACCACACACAGACGTAAAGGAACATCAATGCCCCTACTCATCAATAATCTCTGCACTTTGAAAGCGTTTCCATCCAAGATTTTGTTTTCATGAAGCTCGAAAGACTTGGCTTCTGCTTCAGTTAGGTACTCCAATGCGAGTGCCTTCAACTCGTCCCTGCGCTGCTTCAGGCCAACCAGTACATCGTCCGTACAAGAACGGTGCCCGTTCAAACACTCTAAGTCGTGTATAGGACAGCCTGCAGCCAAAAGAGTTTGGACTGATGTCCGACAGCCTATGCGGATAGCCCATGCAAGTGGCGATTCTTCAGACCAGGCAAGTGGCGATTCGCCAGACCAATCGATTTTCTCAAGCATTGACGAACCCCCCGCATCTAGTATGAGATGGAGGCACGACGGATGGTTGACTGCAAGATGAACGGGGGTATGTCCGAAATCATTTACCTCCTCCAGGGACTGTGGTAATCGCTTCAGGAGATCCCGCACCAATTTATCGTCGCCAGCTCTAGCTGCGAGGCTCAACGGACCGCATCCACTAGCTGCTTGGCTTGTCAGCTTATATGCCAGGCAGAAGGCTCAAAGAGGGAAAAGGCTACTCAGACCTTCAGCTAACTTGGAATCGCACAACCAGACTGTTGATTGAGGAGGCAAATACCCTCTTATTTTTTTTTGTACTATCGATATGTCTGGCTCAGCTGGAAGGAGCAGCTTCGCGAACCTCAGGTAATCATCCATTCTGTCCACTCTCTCAAACGAATGCGGATATATGCTACTACCAACAAGTGGGGTACTATTCATTGTATGAGCTTTCATTCCGCCCTCTTATCATGTGTTGAGGTGTAATACTCACTGTCCGTTATCATCATACGTGGTTAACGGTACTCCACAGGCAACTAGGTTCAGCAGGGTTGAGAACGCGAACTGGTAATATTGAGTACCGGTATTATAGTTAAACTGCAAGACGAATTAGGACTTATAGAGGTGCCTCGATATATGCGCTTACACTCAAAAGAATTAGAATTTCGGCTGCTAATTGTATTAGTGACTCTCCATATGAATCGATGTCTTTTGGGGATGCCCTGTTTTGGCTGTAAAGTATAAAGATGCTGTTGAAACAGTACTGCAGTGTTCTCACGCAGCTTTTAAAATATCCCTCATCTCCACGCCAAAAATTCATCCTATATGCTAATTTCAAGATACGGAAAGCAGGGGCAGTCAGTTCGTCCACTATTGGGTAGTAAGTGAAGCCTGTACCAATACTTCTTCCTCCAGCACCCTGGGTACTGCTGAGTGACATCTTGACGGCCGTTTGAAACAGTCTCCTCAAGCCGCTGTATTCTACGGTGAATTTTGTAGCTTGTGTTTCGCCGTCAAATTGCGAAAACGGACAATCAGGTAAATGTCTCCGGGTGCTCGAGGTTCCATAGGAGAGCGAAAGATATCCCCATCTACTCTGACGGTATGATGTTTTGCGAAGTTTCGGGCATGAGCATATTTGAGAAATATTACTACATGGTGCTTGTTCGGCATCGTATCTCTCCAGTGTTTCAATCGAGCTCGATAGAAGACTTGGTTTGGAAGCAAGGGATACCGCGGCTTCGACTGACTAGGGACAAAACGAAAACGTAAATGTCTTTCCAATTAAGCGGTTATTTCTAGATACAACACCTACATCTAATTGTACCATAGATCCCATGGGGGATGCCCGTCCTGGACTTCTAAGAGTCGCGGTGAACGATGCGCTCTGCGTTTGCGTCACCTGTGATTGGGACAAGGAAAGAACCAGATCATATATCTGATCTATTCGGCTAGCTGATGTGGTAGAGATATTCCTGCCGGGTGTGAGATATACTGTTCTGAACTTGATCCTGAATTACTTACAAGTCTGTAACTTGAAGCGCCGTTTGAAGCGCATTGTTGACCTTAGTAAGCCGCTCTTCGAGGCGAGTTATGTGAGCTCTGTTAAAGGGGTAGGTCAGCTTCTTCTTTTTCTCGGCAAATTTGTCTCGAATCCCCAAGCCAGATGAATCGGGATGAGATAATTCAGATAAGAGTGCATGGAGAGCGCTCAGTTCACTGTCGCAGGATCCCACGTGGCGAGTAATAACGGTCGCAGATGCCGGCCAACGTCTTTCTAGTTGTGGAAGTAAGTCTTTGACTGTTAATAAGAAGTCTTTCATCTCTGTGGCTTGCTGCTTGACCGAGTTCAGCTCTTCTTTTCGCCCTTTGACGGCATCGAGATATTCGACCAATCCCCCCGCAACTTGGAGCCCCAGGGATATCACACCGGTCACAAGACCCGCGACCGAGAGTGGATCGGCCATATCAGGCGTGGAGAAAGGTATAGATGGTGAACCCCAGCCAGAGGTCACTGGATGATTGAAACTCTAGAGATTCTCGCGATGGAAGAGCAACCCCGTGTGGGGAGCTGAAGGGGACTGTGATGGAGAGAATACCACCCATTTTGTGAGAATCTGCCCGGGGCGCAGTAAGGCCTCCATGCCATTTGGCCCCCACGGGAATATGCAGGCTGGCAAGCCATCCACGTGATCATATAGGCCTTATTCACAGAGGTTAATGAGGCTGTGCGGACCTATTGCGAGCGAGAGATAGCTGCGAATATGGTCTGGTGGCAGTATCTCACCAATCGAGGTACGACACCTCCAGGCGATGATGAGATTCTTAAGCCCCCGCATACACGAGACCGCTTTTGGATGCAACTATACATTTGAGCAAGGCAGATTTCAGGAGTACCCCATGAGAGTATGGTGCTTCAAAATTTTACATTGAAGCGACAACAAAAGTAATCAGCGCAGGAGTTAAACTAAGATACCGTATAACTGGGATTATTGCTGCAGCTAGCGCAGAACACAGTTGTCCACCTGTTTCACGACTATAAATAAGAGACGAATAGCTAAATTTATTTCTTCCGTGAATCTTGAAATATGTAAAGCGCATATGAGCTATCGCACACGCATTCTTAGTATGCGTTCTTGAACGGCAGTTCATGTACTAGTTGTCAGTTGAAGCACTCAGGTCACTAAGCGGCTGAAGGTGGATACGATTTGTATTGGCGACGACATTACCCAACACAACGCTCAGTTGGAACACTAATCACGGATCATCTAGGGCTAGGTCTAGTTTGGACAAGTTAGTTTTGCTTAAACATGTTTTCTTGCTCTGTGAAGCTTTAAAATCGGATTAAAAAATTCTCCTTTAATCAGGATTCGGTCCTCGTGAAACCAACTTGAAGGTACTACGAACGAGTAAAATGGTTTTCTCTACAGGTGGAACTATATCAATACTGAGGGATTCTCAATCAGCATCGATAAATAAGCTGCAGTCCTTTCACATGTATACTAGTAAATGATTTGTAGCGCCAAGTGGTGTTTTGATTGCGTGAAGGAACTGGTTGCAGAGAGCGAGGTTCGCATTCGTAGTAGAATGTTCTCATGAAAGAAAGAAAAATACATCTGCCCGTTTCTTGGCTTTGACTCGAGGGGTTGAGAACGTGGGATCGAAAATCGAACAAAGAGAGTTTGGTTCCAAGCTCCGAACGCAGATGCCTCACCAGAGACCTTTGTGTAAACCAAGACATCAAAAGTTTCCCTATACAACACGGACCCCGCACGACTGGAGGCTTGGTCACATTTTATTCACACGATTTATGGTAAATCTGTCTCTGGGAGTTAATTTTGTTTCTTAGCTCCGAACAAATATGGCGACGCAAGACCCTCCCATCGATATCAGAGAGGTTACCTCGGAAATCCTAGCTGTGCTCAACCAGGCGTTGCTTCAAGGAGAAGGATCTTTTCCTTCAGAAGTCGTCGAAAGCCTCACCAATCTGTTTGATGGCCAACTAGGAAAGTTCAACAGAAAGCATTACGATTTGCAAACGGCGTACAACAGCATAAACAATGAATTGGCCGAATCGAAAGTAGCGGCGAAAAAGCAGATTCAATTGCACGAGAAAGCACTCGAAGCTGAAAGGGAGTCGACAGAGGATAAGATCAGGGCTGCTACCCAGGGTATTACGAAACAGCGCGACGATGTCATTAGGTCGGCCGATTTAGCTCAGTTCGAAATACAACAAGAAAGAAAGAAATTAGAGCAAAAGAAGCACCAAATAAAAGAAGAAATAGAAAAGTACAAAAGACAAACTCAAGAAGCGCAAGAAGATCTGGAGTCGGCTTCCAAAGCATTGGAAGAGGAAAGAGAGACCATCCAAGAACTCAGGGATGCGGTCCACCATTTAGAGCAGTCCAACAGAGAAATTCAAGCGGAGTGCAAGGGTTGGGAAAACGAAGCTAACCAAACTGCCGATTTGAGGGAAGAGGCCGTGAAAGCTCTTGAAGCCTGCCGAGCAGAAGCGGCGCCAGCGAGGAAGAAGAATCGGGAACTTCAAGAGGAACTAGATCGGTTGCAACGAGAAACCAATAGCGCCCGAAAGACGATAACGGATCAAAGAGGGCGGATCGTATACTTGGAGACTCAGCTTGAGGATGTTAACGAGGAACTCAATAGATGGAAACCGGTCACACCCTTCGGGTCAACGACCTCAGGATCGCCAGGATTCGGCGACCACCTTGGAGAAGGCGAGAGAACCCCAGTGGCCAATTCATCTGTATTACCCTCACAATCCCCTCGATCCATGAGGTCTACAATTAGTCCGTCATCGTCAACCGAGCTCAACAAAGAAAGAGAGAGACACCGACAACTACAAGAGAGGATTGACACCGATTACATCCTACGCAGCATTCATCAGAAGGCAATCGCTGATAAGACCAAGGCCCTTGAAAAGGTCACGGCGGAAAAGGATACTCTGGCGCAAGCCCAAAACAACTGCCAGACGTCGTTGAAGAAGCTTCAAGATGAACTAGCCCAGGCAGAGAAGAAGTGTGACGCCACGATCAAGGACCTAAAGGCCAAGATTAGGGAGCTCGAGAAGAAGATCGCATCACTTGAAGCAGACAATAACAAAGTGAAGGGCGACAACACAAAGCAACGAGATCGCATTCAGGACCAAGACAAGCAACTCAAACTTGATAAAGAGAAAATCGTCAAGCTGGAGCAACGCGAGCGACAGCTGCAGACGAAGATAGCGGAACTGAAAACCGCAGCGTCGGACCCTACCAAGGAGAAGAAACTATCAGACGATCTTAAGCAAGCCCAGGCCGATTCGGACGCAGCACGGAGAGATGCGGACGAAGCAAACGAAGAGCTCCAGAAAGAGAGGAGGACGCTGAAAGACCTTGAGGAGAGGAACGATGAGCTCGGGCTACTCCTCACTGAGAGAGAGGCAGAGCTAGAGCAGAATGAGAAGACACGCGCGAAACTTGGCAAAACGATCGAAGGACAGAAGGCTACGCTTGATAAAGGTAACGCCGCATACATCAACCTTCAGAAAGAGAATAGGAAGCTCCAGGACGAGGTCGATAGAGCCGTCAAGGGAAACAAGAATGAGATCAAGGACTTGACGAAAGAGAACGCTGCCCTCCTCAAAGAGCGTGCCACGCTCCAGGGTGAAGTCACACGACTCGCAGGGGAGAATAGCAGTCTCAAGAGTAGTAAGACAGCCGGCGGCGCCGGGCCCACTCCTGAATCCGATCGTCTGAAAGTTAGCGAGGAAGAGCGCAAGAAACTAATTAAGGAGCGCGAGAGGCTACAGGCCGAGGTCACGCGTCTTTTGGCCGCAGGTGGCGGCGGTCCAGGGGACGGAGACGACCGTCTCAATGATTGCGAGCGCGAACGTGCGGCGCTGCGAGAACAAAATGCACGCCTCACTGACGACAACACCAACCTCAACAACATGAACGCGCAACTCCGCGCCGACAGCAAGGCGCACGAGGCCGAGCTACAGGCTCTGCGGAATGCAGTGACGGAACAAGGAGATGTCATTGACGGGAACGGACAGCAGGCGGGAAGGACGCAGGCAGCGCTAGACGAGCAGATCAACATCATCTATGCCGCGCAACTAGACCTCCAGCGCAGTCTCGCCAACATCGGGGACCGGGCTGTCACGCCGGGACGGAGCGCCGCCGAGACGAGCCGCGTGATGACCAGGGCCCGTAAAGAGATTGAGATGTTTAAGGGCTTGGTGGAGTCATTGAAGGTCGAGCGCGATCAGCTGCAGGATGAGGTGCGACTGTGTGTCGAGACTCAGAAGAAAGCGAGAGAGCGTGCGCGTGATAACGCAGCGGCCGCCGGAGCACCAGCCGGAGCACCAGCCGGAGCACCAGCCGGGGCAGCCGAGTCAGGGACAGCAGCTGGAACGGGAGCAGCTGGAACGGGAGCAGCTGGAACGGGAGCAGTCCCGCAGGGGGCAGCCCAGCCGGGAGTAGGGGGCGGAAATATCGCCCAGGTTGGCGTACAAACCGACGCACCGGGTTTCTTTGCTCGCACATACGCCACCCTCCTGACGATATTTCAATACAACATAGCCTGGGGCATCTTTCTGGCGATCTTGGGCATGATGTTGGCCGTCATCATCGCCGAGGGCAGACTATACGCCGAATGGAAGGCTGCCAACGCACACACCCGGGCCCTGTACATGGCCGTGGAATCGAGGCCGACGATATGTCTGGGCGTACCACAAATGGACTATTTCTGGCATACGGTTATGGTTGTGTTGACGGGCCGTTGGAAATTGCATTGATGTGAAGGTGTAAGTGGACGGATGAATAAGATACGGTGACTCTTGATTTTACTACGGGAAGGTATATTGTATTGGGTGAGGAGAGAGAGGAACGGAGGTGTGTACCCGCTCGGAATAGGGGGTCGGTCCGGCCCGGTGAATCGCATCCCGGGGAATTTTTACATTTTTACTATTCAGAAAGCCTATCTGTAAAACAAAATGAGCGGTAAGAACCAATTAATGAAATTACTCCACGCTACGTGAACGGCAGTATAAGTATGTAGGTATTCCGACCGGCAAAAAAATTGGCATGTATGCTTAACCTTTATTATTGAGGCGATCGGAAATTAGCAATCCATATCTACGCGTGACGATATGCTTTTATTACAGTAACGTGAAGAGTCATTCACCGTCATCGGCGATTGCAGCGTGATGTGTAGATGCCAGGTAGCAATATCACGAAAAAAGAGTTATTTGTTACGTAGACCTACGCTGCCTAACTGCAACTTATGTGTACCTACTAGGGGCATGTGGTATTAATTATGTAGGTATTTGAATTCCATTGTTACCTCCCTCAGCTTGTATCAGTAATCTGTAATTCTGTAGTCTAGTGTTTGCTGCAAGAATTGCCAACAGTTCCATTTCAGCTGTCCAATTTTCGGCGCTTAGATCAAAGTCCCGATGGTTCGTGGCTTTATTGTCTATTTTATTTGTTGTCCTTCATCTCCTGTTCCCCGCTAAGACAAATTCTAGAGCAACAATGTATTTGATATTGACATCACAAATTCATAGCATGAACTGGCCTGAAACCTGAAGACGGTGTCCACATTCCAAATACCGCCGCACTGCCGTGGCGCGGCGTGGAAGGCCAGAATAGTCCAAGGGCGGACTTAGTGTCGCGTGGTCAGACGCATGCATTGGCTGCGACTTGATCTCTGTAGTCGAGTTAGTGTATCCTAGGTAATCATGTCAGTGGGGATAATTCTCACATGCCGCAGGCGTATACCTGTCGAGCCTGTGAAGATAAGATGACACTACTGTACAGTACTTACGCTATTGGACTTGTGGTGTAGACACCTGTGCTTACTTAGTATGTCTTTGGCCCCTGATACCTACATGTGTGTCAAAGCAAACGTTGGTTTCAATGAGCACATTACGCTACATCATCTGGGTGGAATCTCTGCTACCTGGATGCAGTAAGTATTCCGATCCGTTATGCTACCAAGTAAGTAGGTAACAGTGACTGTTACCAGCAGCTCATGACCAAGGAGAAGTTGGTCATGTCGTAAGTCATCACTAATCATCTAGACACAAAATAGACATTGTTTGCCACAACTACCTAGTTGTTATTACATATCTGAACTGCACTGTTGCCTTTGAACTGCCACCCTAAGGCTTTCTTTCTGCAAGGACCTGCTTTCAACTCTTGGCAAAGCCGTTATCTTTGTTATTTTTAGCTACTCCGACCCTCCGTGCTGCATAGTAGCACATGCGGATGCTACCCAGATACAGTAGTAAATCCATTTACTTAGAGGTAGGTATGTACTTACATGCTTTATTATCACTAGACCTACCTATGTACTCTAGATAGTAGTGTAGCTCAGTTATATGTACACTACTAAAATCTCAATGACAGAAACTAGTCCACCTAGGGGTGCCATCAAAATCTCCTACGGGTGCCAGCATCCACTTTCATGCATCACTAGCAAGCCACCCATACATTTTAGGTGGCGCACTTGCTGAGGGGCAATATACCTGCCATAAAAGTAACTTTTACACTAAATAAAAATAACAAAAAGTTTTAAAAAAAAAAAACTAGGTTTTTAAAAAAATTATAAAATAAAAATAATTTTTAAGTTTAAAAATTTTTTTAAAGGTTTTTTAAACTTAAAATAATTTAACCGGGATTTAAACTTAAGTTTTTTATAATATAATATAAATATATTAGCCGCTATATCACTAGGTTAAAGTTTTGTTATATAAAAATATATATTAACTTAATGCATTTAATATTAAAATAAAAATATTTACGTATATAAGTAATATAAACTATTTAAAGCGCTAGGCTAACTAGCGGGTTAAGCTACCACTTAGCCGTAATTACATATTAAGTTAATAAATGCTATTACATAAATAAATAAACAATTTAATGGTATAATAGCTAGCACATTTAATTGTAATATAAAAAGTTTTAGGTTTAAATCCCGGCTAAACTACTTTTAGCAAAATTTTTTAAACTTAAAAATAAAGCGTTAAAAATAATTTTAAACGCTTAGCAATAAACATTTTTTAAAAAATTATAAAATTATATAATAATATTTTGATTATATATATTATATATATTTTATATATTTTATATATTTTATATATTATAAATATTTTATTTATTTTATATATTATAAATATTTTATTTATTTTATTTATTTTATTTATTTTATTTATTTTATTTATTTTATTTATTTTATTTATTTTATTTATTTTATTTATTTTATTTATTT